>JAQIXA010001870.1:0-21312 GCA_034699045.1 Nanhermannia cf. coronata Gr-Ori-00579
GATTAAAGTGTCCTCCTTTTCGACTCTTTTTGACCCCCAAATCGACTCTTTTTCTCCCCCAAAAAGGATCAAACTCAAACCCCAATTAATCAAACTCTGGCATAAATATACTTAAAAAAAATGCATAATTTCCTAGTTTTAGAGATATCCATATTTTTGTGAAATTAAGCTAAATTTCGAGATTTTTGGGGTCAAAAAGAGTCGAAAAGGAGGACACTTTAAATCGGAGCCTAATTAAATTACCTCTCGGAGTATCTTATTCTCTTCCTTTAATTCGTCTTTAGTTGGAGAAGCAGGGGGTACTTTGGCCCGGTCTTCATCTATAAATTGTTGTAATTTTTTATTATGTACGTACATCTGCAATATATAAAAAGAGTAAATTGATTATAAGATATACAGATAGGTAATAAATAGTAGTAAGGATACTTTTTATTTTAGCCTACACGGTAAACTACTACTGCAAAAACAGCTCAAAATGACTTTGGTTACCTCTACAAGTACTACAAGTGACCTATGACATGACCTGATCTGATTTAAGTATATATAAGTATGCTAAATCTTACCTTACTTTTCTCCTGGTTCTTGTCTTTTGAAAAAAATATCCCAATTTTTGAGAAAAATAAAAATTTTAAGCAATTTAAATCGAGTTTTGTCGTCAAAAAGAGTCAAGCCTAGAATGATGCTTATTTTCGGAAGCCTAAAGTTTCTACAATGTATCCTACCCTACCTTATCTACATAGATAATTGAGAAAAATTGAAAAAGTAATTTCTCAGTTTGTAAATAGACAATAGACGCAGATAATATAGGTAGTAGATATCTACTGATATGTATGTATGTATAATGAACCCCATTGAATATGATCAAGATAAGATAAGATAGGTAAATAAAATGCGAAATGGTCCAAAATCATTTTTCTTATAATCTGTACTTATGAGTAAATCTAATAAATTGAAATTGACAAAATCTTTTGTGAGATTTATCAGACTTAAAAGATTAAGGCTATAATGTAGGTATGTGTATGTTTTGTCTTTTATAAATGAGGTTCATTATTAGACCAAAAATGGTGAATTTATTTACATCTACCTTTATATGGCATATTAGTTTAATTGTGTGTTTTTATGCTACACAAAACATAAAGTACAGTACAGAATACAGTAGCTAAATATTAACCAAAGCCTTATTGTATCAAAATACTTATACTTATAGGTAAGTAATTTGACAAAAATTATGTCAAAAATTCAACTAAGCTATGATAGAATTTTTTCTAAAGTTTAGATTAGGTTAAATTAGAGAATCAATTCCTAGCTCAAGTTTACAAATAACTACAGTCTCAGTCTGTCTAAACTACAATAAAACTCGTACGAGTATTTACAAGAAAAAAGTACAAAAGTTGATGAGATCCAAAATTTAATAGTAGGTAGATAATTACCATTTTATAAAGTAAAAATAATAAGAATTCAGGTTAAAAAAGTTGATTGACTCGACTGAAATAACTGGCTTTCATATCAAACCACATCATGGGGGTCCAGTCCATTTTAAAGTTGAGGAAAAAATCACCATTTTCAAAATTCATGACTTAATTCTTTCTATAAAAGTACTTGAGGATCTCGATTCGTTGTACTAGTACTAGTACTCGTAGTAGGATATTTTAAAGCAAAATAAATGAGGATTTTGTACAATTTCTCACAGTCAAAACCATTTAAAATTTAACCATCAAAAATACCAAATTAGGACTCTACATATCAAGTACTATGTATAAAGTTGAAAACAAGATAAGATAATTGTTTTTTGCTTTTTTAATTTTGGAAATACGATATTAATTTATAATTTAATCCTGCCTGAGATACACAAGATTTAGAATTAGAATGACCAATCCTTTTTCAATTTCAAGTACATTTTTTCATGATAAAAAATACAGTTTGAAAATATTTTGACACTTTTGAGAGATCATTAAAGATCTCTCAAATTACCTATCTCGTATACTAGTATAATAGTAGTGTAGTTACTTTATAGAGATTAGACTTAAGCCCTGTAGAATTTGACAAAGAAATAGAATATTTAGACCAGGTTTATAAAGGCAATTTAAGAATAATCTCTAATGATCAGATTCAAAAATCGAAATGAAAAAGGGTTCAAGATTTTGAAAAAAAGGGGCACAAAAAAAACTGAAAGAAAGATGATTTGTCTAAAACCTAGTTCCCCGGTAGCTTAATAGCTTTTACAATTTTTATCACGAAAATAGATCAGAAAACAATTTATACACAACTAACCCTATAGAATATGTAGGTACTTTTGATCAAATAGCAAAAGGTCAAGTATCCAAAATCCAGAAAAATATCAAAAAAAGGTCGAATCTGAAGCAAATATCGAGCTTTCCTTAAAAAATCTACAAAAAAATGGCAATTTTTGAGACACCTTTTTCAAATAAAATCGAATCACACTCACACAAGGTTAAATGCCCAAAACATTTGTATCATCTAAAAATCAACAATACCTAATTAACAATTTTTGAGGTTCTTTTTTTAAAATGTCGTTAAAAGGCAGAATTTTTGAGCTACTACTTTAAAATCAAATCAAAAGGTTAAAATGCCAAAATTATAAAAATATCGAAAAATAGATGAAATCCGTCTTTTTTGGAATCTAAAAATCTACAAAAATGACAATTTTTTGAGGTTCTTTTTTTAAAATGTCGCAAAAAGGCATAATTACTGAGCTACTTTAAATGTAAAATTGCTCAACTAGCCCATCAGAATATGGACTTTAGATCAAATGTCTAATGGTAAGGTCGAATTTGAAGCATATGTCGAGTTTTACTTAAAAATTCTACAAAAAATGGCATTTTTGAGACACCTTTTTCAATTAAAATCGAATCACAAAAGATCTAATGTCCAAAATCATAAAAAATATCGAAAAACAGGTGAAATTCGAAAACAGGTGAAAAACAAGAACCTTATTCGAAAGATTTCCTTTTTTTGGAATCTAAAAATCTACAAAAAAGACAATTTTTGAGTTTTTTTTTTTAAATGTCGTTAAAAGGCAGATTTTTTGAGCTACTTTGAGACATTTTCTGGTTGAAACTAGAGTTCTGAAAAAGCAGAGAAAAACTCATAACCTAATATTATTTAATTTTTGACGTATTTTTAAGGTTATTTATTTCCATTTGGGTTCTAAAATTGAAATTTTTGACAAATATAGATTAGTCAAGTGATCAGGATCTCAAATACTCAAATACTAAATAGGTACCCTATATCGAGTATTTTCTATTCTAAATCTAAATAAGCTTGAAAGTCAGCAGTCAATTCAAAAGTAGGTACCTAGAAAAAAATATAATCCTGTAAGAAAAATATAGAAATAAAAAGTTCATCAAAGTCCCGAGTTTCAGAACCAGTTACTTACTAACCATACCCTTATACATTAGCTCTTATATGGTACAATAGATTTTAAGGCACTTATCTCTAGCTATTTTTTACCTATACACTATACTTGCATACATCTATCTAAAATATTAAAACAAAACATACTAGTACTTACTTACTTCTAATGCACGATTCAATCATGATTTGAGAGATTTTAAGATTTTTGGATTAAATAATGCATGTCTTAAAGCCTTAAATACAAGGCCTTTATTTACATATTTATATCAGGGCATTCATTCTTGTACATTTATAATATAGATTTTCAAATCTTTGCTCTAATTCTTGAGTTTTACTTTCGATTGACTGATGGATTCTTTAGCTTTCTATTAGACTTAGATATTTTGGAAAATTCTCGAATATTTTGAGAGCTCTCAAGATGTTCTACTCGTATAAGGTGGTTTTAATAAAGCCATTTTTAGAGTAATTATACCAAATACAAACAGATAAGTATACTTAAAGTTGAGAAAGCTTTTTTAAACCATTTTAAATACTGTATTTGTACAAACTTGGACTCTTATCTTGCCTGTAAAAACTCTCATATCCTCAGATTGCGATTGGGATCGTTATAAAAGTAATAATAGTAGGTAATTTAGATAGGAAAAAAGACCCAAATGAAAACAAGTAGTCTACAATTCAATAAATTAAAATATAATTTACATTTAAGGCTTAGATAACACACTACTTATCTTATTATTAGTTTTTTGGCCTTTTTCTATAGGTTCAAATTAACACTACCTCAAAGGCAAATCCATCGCAGTTTAAAGACCTACTTAATAGTAATTAAAGTAGTTTTAAATCGTAACTTTTTAGGTTTTAAAGTAGACAAATTGCGAACTTTCAAATGGCAAAAATTAACTAACAATACTCTGGACAATGACCTAGACAATCTAGAAATTATTCATTTTCCAAATTCAAATTCAGAAAACTCCGATTTCAAAATATTTCTGGTCAATTTTTCAAATTTTTACAATTAGATTCGTTAGAATGATAGAATTTTAAGTTTCTAGATTAATGATTAGATTCAATTAATTTATTATTAGGGTACCCTACTCGAGGCTGTACCCAAAACTCCAAAATTTTGAAAAAATTTGACCTTTGACAATAAATCCTTTGAATAATTGTCCAAAATAGACATTTCTGTATTTCATTTCATATTAAGTAATTCTTATTCAAAAATCTGGGTTTTTTAATATCATATTTGTTTCCTATATATCGTAAGAATCAAAGTCTGGTGCTGGTGGTAAAGGGTACATAATTAAGGAGGTTTCAATCTCAATAAGTAAGTGGAAATAAAACAGTTTTTACTCTACCTATACATACTTCAACTAGTACTTGGGACTTCCTTCAAATTTATAAAATTTATAAAAACAAAAGCATTAGAACTTGTAGTGAAATAATTTGAGCAAAGTGTGAGAGTGAGATTCCGACTCTTCAATTTGAGCATTTTAAACCTGACCGGTTCCTTCTCAAAAAAAAAACAAAAAAAAATCCCAAAACTGAATTCAAATTACGAATTTGAGAAATTCACATTTATTTTATAAGCTTTATCGAGAGTTTGGCTGACTGATAGCATGTAATTATTTTATTCTAACCAATCTTTACACACACTATCAATATAAGGCTTGTAGTACATACCTATGTAGGGTATATGTAGTACTTAAGTCTTGAGAGTTTTCGATAAAAATTCCAGTACTACAATGTTATAGTACGAGTAGTTTAAACCCTTTGAAATCGTTAGTTTTGTAAATTTTCGATTCTTTGAGGTGATGACCCCCGCCGCTAAAATCTTACTGGACCCTTTTAAAATCTCGATTCAACTTTTTTTTTGCATTTTATTAATGACTTGCGTTTAATTTCACCCTTATTTTGGTTGAATTTACCACTATATTTTTGGTCTAACTTTGCCCATGTACATTCTATTTTAGCTTAGGTTAAGTTATTCTAGATTTTGGCAAAAAAAAGTCATTTGAATCATTTTCAAAGGACTTAAGTTTAATTTCATCCCTATTTTGATTGAATTTACCACTATAATTTTGGTTTAACTATACTTCTTTATATATTTTTGGTCTAACTTTACGCCTGTATGAAATTAACCCAAAATCTTTTTAGTTTAGTTTAGGTTATTTAAAGATAATTTTGGGTTAATTTCATACCCTCGCAAGGGTAAAGTTAGGCCAAAAATATAAGGGTAAATTCAACCAAAATATGGATGAGATTAAATCGGAGCCTTTATTAACATATTAGCTAGCATTTATACCACTATTTGTCCAATTTTTCAAGATTTTTCTTCAAAAATGTATAGTGAACAGTGTATTCAGCTTTTATTAAACGCAAGTTTGGTAACACAAGTTTTAGCTTCACCTTTATAAGAACTCAAACTTAAATAGAGTAATTTTGATGCTATAATTTGGTTTTTCAAAGATGGTCTATCGTTAATTTATCATATAATAATATGTGTATATTTGTACACTATATGTTGGAGTTGGAGTTGGAAAAAAATAAAAAATTCTATAAAATAATCTATAAAATAAATATGGAAATTTCCATACAATGCCCATCTATAAAATAAAAATTTTCAAAATTTTTGTATTGAAAAAAATGATCGGTTTTTAAGTTGCTCAAACTAAACAAGTTGATTTATGTCTCTATATGACTACGACTACTTACAGGTACCCTATTGTAAAATATAATTTTAGCAAAAATCGAGCTTCCCTGATGCTTTATAACCTTTTCTGAATTCTGAATGCACTTTTAGCCGCAATGCAATAATAAACGCAATACAACAAAGGGATTCCGAGCTGCAATTTTACATAAAATAAATTGTAAATTGTTTTTTTTACGAATTTTAAAGAAAAATATTGCTGGAACCTGGAATAAATTAGCATTTGACTCAAGAATGAAGAAATGAAAGGGGTGGCAAAATTAAAATTTTAGTAATAAATATACATATACCTATGTAAGTATATAGTGTCTACTAGACTAGTATAAAGGCCTTTGTACTAGTATATAATTAAATGAACAAACTAATAGTAAAGAATTACTTAAAGAAATAAAAAGTAAACTTTTTTTGAAAGTTTTTTTTTGGTATGATAGATTGAGTTGGAACTTTTGAGTTGTTTATTATATGCCTATTAGAGTACTTATAAGTACTACAAGTATCTACAAGTACCTACTTGGTTTTTTCTCTCTGATTTGGTGATTCGATTAGGTTCTTTTATTTATTTCTTAGTTTCTTGTAAAGTTGAAAAAAGTGCACCTTTTTTGCTCATTTTACAAGTACCAGACCAATACTTGTACTGTATAAGATCACTTTAAGTTTTAAGAACTGTATGAGAAATTGAAATTGAAAAAAAAAACTTTTCTTGCTTATACTTTTAGAGACTTGTCCAGGATATTTTGGACATTTGGTCGATTCTAAAATGTCCAAAAAAACTCTAGTTTCATCTGGAATTTTGTAAATTATATCATAGAAGCAAATTTTTCCGAAATTCTTTAAATTTTTGGTCTTGAAGATCTTGATATATGAGAAAAATTTTGAGCAGAAATCCAATTTGTATCATGTATGTTGTAGCAATTTTTTATGTGAAATCTAATGCCCAATTTTGATAAATTGACGCAAAATTTGTAAAATTTTTATTTATAATACATAGGTAAATGTTAAGGTTCCAGGAGATTTTGGACATTTGGTTGATTTCAAAATAAAATGTCAAAAAACTCTATATATGTCTTTGTCTATGGTATTCACTTAAATTTTGTAAATTATAACTAGGTACATATAACATACGAGTAGAATTAGTCTGTAAGCAAATTTTTCTGAAATTTTTGGTCTTGAAATACTCTGTGAGAAAAATTGGAAATTTTGACCAAAATTTTAATTTGTATTGACTTTTTATGGGTAATCTACTGCCCAGTCGCCAGTCGTGATAAATTGACACAAAATTTGCAAAATTTTAATTTTTCGATAGATAATAGTAGGGTACTCATTTTCGGGTGATTTTGGAAATTTTGATCAATTGAAAAATGTCAAAAAACTCAAAAATATGTCTATAGTATTCATTTTAATTTTGTAAATCATAAGGCAAATCAAAAGGCATCTGTAAGTAAATTTTCTGAAATTTGTGAAATTTTTGGTCTTGAAATATGAGAAAAATTGATTTGACCAGAATTTCAGTTTGTACTTAAGTAGTGACTTTTTATGCGTATAACCTAATGCCAAATCTTGAAAAATTGATACAAAATTTGTAAAAGAATTTTAAATAGATTTTTCTACTTCACTTACATAGATGCGTTTTTTATATATTTGATATTAGATATTTTTGTAATTTGACAAGTTTATAAATTTTTAAAAAAGTTTTCGAAAACCAAAACTAATGCTAAGTTTGCTTATGCACGTCCGTATGGATTTAGTAATGGAAAATCCATTTGATTTAATTCTAACCAGAGATTTTTTTTTCAAAACTTGAACTTAAACAGTGCCGAAGGAAATAAGGAAATAAAAAAAAAGTTTTTCTATACTAATCAAGATTTAAGATTTTAAAGATTTCCAAAGTCTAAATATCTAAATACCTATAGTGGCATTCTTTTCTCAATTATAGTTTGAAATTGTAGATTTTCGTCCATTTGAATACATTAGAAATCTAGGATTTCAAAATTTGAAATAAGAATACGATTATTAAACTTTTACTAGTATAAAATACCAGTTTATCTAAGGCTCATATCACATTATGGCTTTAATCTTTAGTTTAGAATTGAAATTAAATCCATTTGAGAATTTAAGATTTTCTAAGATATAAATCCCAAGTATGAATTGTAAGAATTTTGTGTCTAAATATAGGACTTTAAATGACTAATAATAATACTCAATTAAAACTTGTTTGATTGACACAGACCTCCTATTAATTATGATTAGAATCATCAGGTCGGTTTAGAATTTTAAATTTTGCAAATGACAATTTGAGACTTGATTGGCGTTCTACGAGTATAACTATAAGGGAATGTATGAATTATTGGCAGGTGTCAGAAGATCTTTTTGCTTTAGCGATTAGAAAAATTTACAAATACATTAATTTAAATATGTGACAAAGACAATATATTATACCTAGTGTCAGTAGTACAGCAGACCATCCCTATAAAGTAAGTACCAGAAACTGAAAAAAATCCAAAAAAACTTGAGAATTTGAGATATTTTTGCAGTAAAAACTTTCATATTTTGTCATTTTTCAAATTTTTAGGCATTCAATTCCTACTTTTATGAAAATTTCAGACTTCAAAATGGTCAAATTTCTGCCTAAACATTACTTCAATTAAGATTCGAAATCTCAGAAGACTATTTTGATACTTTAGAGCTAAATTTTAGCTTAAAAGCTTGAGTTTTAGATGCTAAAATTAGCCATAAGACCCCTTTTATTATTAAAAGCACTTGAAAAAACTCCATTTTTTGCAAACCTTCCCCCTAGAATATCACTTCTAACTGTAGAAACTTTAAAAGTTCTACCCAGCCATGTAATTACCCTGAAAAAGATGCTCATTAAAACAAAATAAATTCTCAATTTCGGTTTTTTTTCTAGAAAAATTTTGACATTTATTATTTCCATACTCCATACTATGTACTTTAGCAGTAGTAGAAGTAGTTGGAAGTTATCCAGATCTAAATCTAAATGTAGAAGTCACAAATCTCAAAAGTTCTAGAGCAAATAAATACTTCCGGCAAAATTTTTCTAACCTAATTTAACCTTTGCTTTTGAATCTCGAGGAGTACTTTTTTTGCAATCTTTAAAACTTACCCTACTTTAGTACTTGGAAAAGGCACACATTTCTGTAAGGATTATCTGGAAAAAAATGGAGGAAATGAACAATTTTATGAGAAAGTTGAGGCATTTAATCTCATTTAAAAAAAGGGTAAATTTTGAAAAATTTGAGGATAACAAAGTTAGGAAAGTGAATCATCGTAAAAATAGAGGCATTTCTAGGACATATAGAATAGATTATGATTTGTATGATTTAATCATTTATACAACCCCTTTATAAAATTGCCAAAAAGTCAAATGTCAAAATACAAACAGGTCAAAAAATGTCTAAAATAGCTCGATTTCCTAATAAAAATTATCGAATATTGTCAAAAATGCATTTTTTCAAAATTTTTGGAAAAAATTCAAAAAAATCTTAATTGAAATACATCATGGAACTTTTAGTCCAAAATTTAAGAACAAAAAAAGTCAAACAATCTTCCATTGAAATACGAGAACTCGTACATTTAATCTGTCAAAATATGTACATTTTTTCAATACCTATAAAATTAAATTTTTGATCAAAAACTCGAAATATTTACTAATTGAAAGACTACTTATGGAACTTCAAGATGTAAGATGTTTGTTTAAAAGGATCTATTCGGCTTTCAGGCCTTTGAATGCTATATAAAGCCTAATATAAAGGTCAGAAACCCCATTAAAGCCTTGTAAATCCTTTATGAAAATTTCGTAACAAATCAAAATTTTTATTTTTGCCAATAGGAATCGCTATCAAATTAAGATCTTAAGTTGAATTCAGCTCTGAAAAACCACGTAGATCTGACTTTATCAAGTGAAATCTTTGCCAAAAACGACGAAAAAACCAGTGTTACTTAAAGTATTTAACCTTTCATTGTAATATTTAGAATTGATATCTCAGGATCAGACTTCATAATCTAAATAGATATCATTTTGATTTTGTCGAAAAGCGTTTTTTAACCCAAATGTCCTACCAAAAAGTAAAAAGTCACATTCGGCTGGCATTTTGAACAACTTTTTTACCGGGTAACTCAGTTATTCGGGCGTTTTCTACCAAATTTCTGATCTCCTTATCTTTCTAAACCATTTAATACTTTTGTGTCCTCCTTGGGGCCATAATTGACATATGAGCAAAACCTACCATGTAACTAGTATGACTCGACTTTTCTGGAAAAAATGTAAAATATCTGCGTCTGTATGAGTGAATTCAGGCAAGGAGATGAGTTGTAATTCAATATAAAATAATAATCTTATAAAATCTACTCGTGTACCTACTGGCTCATTTTTCATCTAAAATAATGCTCGAATATCATATACATGTGCATACTAAATACTACTATGCATGTATAAGTACAAGTTAAAAATATTCCAATCTGTCTACAATACTGTTAGATTTACAAGAAATACAAGAGATACTGTATGTAATAAGGGTGGATTTGTAAAGTATTACATTTGCTTATGATATTCGAGTCATAAAATGATGTAAGGGACAGATAAAGTTTGGAAATTTTTTTATACCAAGAATTCAAAACCCTGAGCCAAATAGGGCTAACTCTCATTTTAATTTTTTATTATTCATTATAATTCTTAACTTATACTTGAGTACCCTACTACTTGATTCTAAAATTTAATAAAAGTTACCAGTAATAAAAATATACAAGATAAGAGATAAGGGACTCTTATTTATAAGAAAAATGTCAAAAATCAGTAAGTTTAGATCGAAAAAAGCATTTATTTAAGCATCTTGTGCCTATTTCCTATCTATAAAATGCATGTCTTAATTTGAAATTTCGTAAATTGGAAATATATGGCATTTCAAGATACTCGAGATTCTCTTAAGATGTTCGAGATTACAAAAATTTTGATTTTTGTCATTTTTTCTTTGGATCATATGATAGATGTTCTTGATATAAGAAATAATTTCCGAGTCTAGTTGGACAATAAAAAATAGCATCCCTCACACTTGAAATTAATCAAAATTTGACAGTATGTCATTCCAACCTTTTTCTAAAAGTGCATATTACAAATTACAGGTAAAAGTTATAAAAGTACCTTCATATACTTATAAGTATAAGCATAAGTATAAAGCAATTGTTACATCATATATAAGCTTATACATACTTGAGTAATAGTAAAAGTATGAGTATAAGAAATGTAACTGAAAGTATCTGTAATACGAAAATGGATAGTTGAACAGGGACACTGACATTTTCTCTGATTAATTTGATCCTTCGACCACAACTAAATTATCATGTATTGTCAGAAATTCTATAAGCTCGTACTACTGACACTACTGTACAGATACTATCAATTACAAGGGCTATAGTGCCCTTAAATCGGTCTGTTTAAGTTTATTTAGAAACTATACTTGTAAACTTATATAATATTCGAATTAGGGATGATATTTTTATTTTCAAAATTTGATTCTATTAGACTTTCCAAGCTTTATAAGTTCTATATCTATTGATACTTCTATTTTGAGAAATATTTCGAGCTTTCCTGATAATTTAAACCAGATTTTTTTCTCAAAACTTGTCTTTTCCTATAACAATTCGGTCCATTGACTACTTGAACATGTCCTTTGCGGTCTTACAGTGTAATAGTACCTATAGTAGGGTACATAATAAAAACATTTTTAAAGAATACAGGACTCAAGAGAGACTAATTTTTAAAGAGTATTTATCTCAAGTTATGATCGCATTTGATTTGGTTCATCAAATTAATCCAAATCCTTTAATGTATATTATGTAAATAACTATTTATTCCAGTCCTATTTCCTTTGTCTCCAAATCCAAATCCATACTACATATACAGATAGATACTTATACTCTTTCTACTAGCATAGATATGACAAAAAACTCAAAATATACATAATTTTCGAATACTTTTTGAAAAAAGCCGAAAGATATGAACAAGAAATGAACATCTCACCCTGTGTGGTAATCAAAATGTAAAAATTGTAAAATGCCGACTAGCACTTAAGTTTTAAAATGTACTTGTTCACTAGTACTTGTGTAAGTAAAGGGCTTAATAGTTAAGTTTAGACAAATAAGTAATAATATTCAAGTATTCAAGTACTAGGTAAGTATTAACTACTTACTATTAAAGGATAAAATAAAGATTGTCATATCTGTATATGGCTATCGTCGGTCGGTAACAATTGCTCTAAAAGATAAGCCTTTATTGGGACATATATAAAAAAGTATTTAAGAGCACAATTTGAGCTTTCAAATTTTAAATTGTTTGCATTTTACAAATCAGATAAGTACCCTACTACATACATACAGTGTAGTATTTATAGTTCACATTCTCGTCAAATCATTTCCATTTGTACAAATATAGAGCCAATAGAGATCATATCGAATCAAAACTTCAAAAAATCAGTAGTAAACGATCACGGAAAGCCAAAATTTCTAAATAAAAATGATAAAATACGTGTAAGAATGGTCATTTTTGACTTTTTTGGAAATCTAGAAGTTTCAAAGGGCACTCTTCGGATTTCAGGCCTTTGTATATTCATATAAAGCACAGAAAATCCATTATAATCCAATGTCCTTTCATATTTCTAGGTCAATTTCTTGTGATTATTATAACTTAGAATAGTATAGTAATTGTGAAACCTCGATTGTTTTAGAAAAATTCACAAAAAAACAGACAAAATGCAAATAGTGCTTTGAACTTGATCATATTTGTAAGATATTTAGTAGATATTACGAATTTTTGAAATTTTTTGTAAATTTTGAATGAACGCGAGCGAGCTAAAATGTCCAAATATCAAAATTAAAATTAAATCAAGGCCTTGGACCCTTTGTTATTCATAAACAGTTTATTTCATATCGGTGTTTTCAATCTTGCAATTACGCCAAAGTATCTCTACAATATAACTTTACAACAAAGACTTTTTGCTTTTGGCTATGTTATTAGTACGATATGATAATATGATATGATACGAGCCCCACAAGTACCTTACAAGTACAAGTTTGAAATTTGTTTTTGGATAGTTTTTTTGGCAATGATTTTAACTGAACTGCATTATTATTGCTTTTTGATGTACATACTCAAGTCATAATGGTATTTTAGGTTTTGAGATATCAAAGACATTCCATTTTAATCGGGTTATTAATCGACTAGTTGTATACTTGATACTTGAATTTGAATACTGTATGAATATTCATATTCTAAGGCATAGATTTCAGTTATTTTACAAGTTTTTGCAAGTTTGGTGATACCCTTACATGAAAAAGTTTTTGGGTCGATTTGACAAAGACAAAAATTCTTTAGCTTTTCTTTTTGCAATATAAACATAAACAGAAAGCTATTTGTACAAATTTGCATTTAGGTAAGGTTTAGATAAGAGATGATTGTAAAATGTAAAATAGTTAATAAATGTTAATGTAAAACTGTATGGTTTTACAAGGGATCCTTTTAAGGATAGATAATTGAGCTATTAAGTATTTCTCATTTAAGGCTTACTACTATACATTTAAGGTATAAGTATATTGAATATTTCCCTCATGGCGATTTTTTCCCAAAATTAATGTATCTACTTATACCTACTTAAAAGTATTTACATTTACCCATTTTAGCCATTAACCTTATTATGATTCATTAGCTTCCTTATACATATTATTATTATGCATAATAAAGTATACAGGATTTTATAAACTCATCTCCGTCTCTCAAGCTCAAGAAAGTGAAACAACCTCAAGAAATAACCTAAAGTGTATTTGCATTCATATTTATAAGCATTTTATTTATGTCACAGTGAACTTAAGTCTTAAGTGGTTCATTATAAATAGAAATGAAATTTGCATACACCAATCACAAGGATAATACCCACTTATGCTTAGTTAGGCTTAGGATTTATTAAGATAGGTACTTTTTCTTTCATTTTAAACAGAAACAGAGCATGTATCTGTAAATGTTGTATTTTGTAAATATTATGTAGGTATCTGTATTTACATAGTCGATGAGGGTGGCTTTTTGTAAATCTTTTGAAGATATTTATTCGTAAAACAGAAACTGTAGCTTAGCTATGTTAAGTGGATATTATTATTAGGAAGATATGTTTTACACCTTGTGCGGTGTGGTAGTGGAAATTTTAAAAAGAAACTTTTTTTAATGGATTGCATTTGACTGAAAAGAAAACGATATTAAAAAAGCTATAATCATGATTATGTCAAGTAGTTAAACGAGCCTTATATGGCTATAATAAAATACAGGTTCGAGTTTTCAAAGAATGTACAATTCATTGAGCACAATCAAAGCTTAAATAGCTTCTTACTACTACTATCTGTACTAATCTACGTACTTGTAATCTTTTTTAACCAAAGCAAAGTGCTTCTCAAACTTGCATAATCTTTGAAAAGTGAAATGCAGCTTCAAAATTACAATATCGTCTCATTTGTATATACATATAAATCCTAACAATTTCATATTTACATTAGATTCTAATATTCTAATTGAAAATGAATCAGAATCCAAAAGAGATCATTTTAAATTTTAAATTCCTTTAATCTTTTCTTTGAATAAATTATTGGGTCAAACTACTTTTTAAAGAGATCATTAATTTACTGCAAGAAATCAAATCAAATAGAGAAATTTTAAATATTATTTGTAGTCAATTTATACCTGATTTATTTTCTCTTTTTTTGTTTAGATATGAATTGACAATAATTATTTCCATATTATCACAACATCTGGGTCCGTTTCTACGAGTTCGTCTAGTTGTGTCTGACTTAAATCATGCACTAGACAAATTTCGTCATATGGATAAGTACCATCAAACATGGAATATATTGAGGAGTATTTTTCCCGATGCTTCATTTTCGCTAAATGTTCTCGATTTTCTATATCATTCTGAATTATATTAGGTGTAGTCAATTGATAAGTCCCAGCAGAAGAATTTGTATTATTTAATAGCAAAGGGAATTTTTCTACTCGATGAATAAGACCATGGACAAGTCCAAATAATACAAGTCGCCTAAAATAAAAAAAATATTCGTTAAAATAACTTATCTTATGAATACTTATAGGACTATAGGACTTTAGTTAGGATTTAGGATATCCTAACTAAAAAATTAAGCCTTTACCTTTCATCAATAACGCTAAGAATTGATTGAAACTCTTGTTGTCCAGAAACAGGCGAAATGGGTGGGTTTGGAATGCTTTTTTGGTAAGGGGCATGCGGTTGAGTATTATAAATTTTAACTGGTGTTGTAGGATTCGATGTAGTTGAAGAAGATAATGAATAATCGCTAAATTTCGGTGATGAATGCCTTACGTCTGCTGTTGATGAAATAATTCCAATTCGCATTGGTGGTAAGGCTTTCATATTTTTAAATCTACAGCAAAGATCTTTAATCGAGAGACCTATAAAAGTAATTTTACAGAATTAATGACTTTAAAATTATACATTATAATTACAAATTGCATACTTACCTCTTTTCATAGACAAATAAAATCTTATAACATCGGAAATATGTGGACGCATCTAAAGATTTAAAAACACAAATTAGATAAATCGAGAACAATTTAGCGATTATTACATTTTTTACTTACATGTTCATTTCTACATACGAAATAAACGCATTCTTCTTTGAAATTTGAATCTCCGTTTATAAGTTTACCTAAAAATAATTTCATTTTGATTGTAGTATTAAATCAAGAAATTTTTAAACATTATTATCGGTAGGTAGATAATTATTGAAACTTACTATGAATTAAAGGTGCATTACAATATGTATTAGTATATTGAAATAATGGGATTAATTTAACAACTCGGTAATAGACAAGATTTTGTAGACACGTTTTAACGAGATTTGTATCAACATCAGCCAAATTAGCAAGTTTGGAAACATGATTAAATCCATCTACATACTTTTATAAACAAAAATAGGTAAGTGCCTAATTAATTCGCTGTGTTCTTAAACTTATACAAATCTGCAATCATCAACTTACTGGAATTATTTGCTGAGTAGTTAAGTCCCAATATTCGATCGG
Organism: Nanhermannia cf. coronata Gr-Ori-00579; assembly: GCA_034699045.1. Lineage (NCBI taxonomy): Eukaryota > Metazoa > Arthropoda > Arachnida > Sarcoptiformes > Nanhermanniidae > Nanhermannia > Nanhermannia cf. coronata Gr-Ori-00579. The sequence goes on from JAQIXA010001870.1 coordinate 16,185, forward strand.
ATTTACATCTACTATAAATACAGGTACTTGATAATCTTTTACTATACTGAAAAAAACAAAAAAAGTAGTTTAATAGTATCATATTATGCCTAATATATTTTAATTGATCATACCTTGGATCGTCTATTACTGATTGAACAACTTTTAACTTCAACAATGAATCTTTAATAATAATTGAGCACTCTCTTCTATACGAATTAATCCCATCCAGAACTTCCTTAAAAACACGAAGCAATTCATCTTCATTTTGGATTTTGGACAAGAATTCTATTTCTAATTCTAAAATAGTTTTAAAATTTAGATTAATTAAAAACCCGATTTGATACAAGTATTATTACAGAATTATATTTATCTTGTTAATAAATTCTTACCCAAACTATGTAAAAATTCAGCGAATTTTATTAAGATTTGTTCGTACTGAACTGTTTTTGCCCAATCATCACATATAAAACAAACATTAAAATAAAATGCATTTCTTTCATATTTATCATTTCTTATTTGAATTGGGTATCCAATTATTTTCTTTCCCAGAGCATTAACTAAAATAAAAAATTGATTTTAATTTATGTAAAAAAATAAATTGCTCAAATAATTTGAGTTACAATTTTACAATGCTTAGGTATATTACCTACCTGTCATAATCAAGCGTTGTAAATGCGTTTTAGGAATAATATACGGTGATAAAGTGTCGAATATCTCCTTTGAAATTGAATTAGGTGGATATTGTAGGACAATTTTTGGTCTAAAAAATGTTAATAAAAAAGTTAAAATAGTTAAAGATAGTTAAAATACTTATACTTACTTACACAATAAATACCTAAATATAAATCACTTACCCAACTTTATGATGGAATTCACTATAATAAATTAGAAAAAGATAATTAAAATCTTGTCTTTTAAAGTCTATAATTTTCATTTGAACTTTAAAAATCTTAATCACTTACCTAATAAATATTGATCGAATTGGACCTTCTTTTCCACAACCTGTAAATTACAAAAAACATAGATAATTGATGAAATATCGTTCATATTTTGTGTAAGGTCAGTTCTGAAAAATGATTATGAGGCCTATATTATCGTGTTTTTCAAAGCTGAATTTTTATAAAAAAAATAAAGTATAAAATAAAATAAATTTCGTGTTTACCTTCAAAATGCCCTTCATTTTCTAAAAATAATGATTCCATTTTAATTTGACCTGTAGGTCGAATTTTATGAATATTGACAGGTTCTGGTCTTGACACCGGCCGGTCACACCACCAATTATTAAAGGTCAATTTAGGTCAAAATTCATTTAAATTTAAAATCAAAAATCAAAATAAATAATAAATTAATAAATTTTTTGTTGATAATTTATTTTGAAAAACCTCTTTACCTCTTCCCCGTAGCAAATTCTAATAAGACTTGTTAACACGAAAATAAATAAAAATCGAATGAAAATCGAAATCGAAAATCGTAATCGAAATCTAAGAAATTAATACTTTTTAAAGATAATTTTAAAGGTCAAATAAGTCAAAAAGGTCATCCATCAGCATCATCTCATCACTAACTTGAACTTGGTCATGTCTAATATTTTGGTAAGATTTTAATCATTTTTGTGACATTTATCTATAATAAATACCTAGTTAGCAGTTAGATAGATAAGACAGGGAGCTAAATGTTTTTTTATGGTTTTTAGGAATTTGGTGCAGATGATACAGAGTTGATTAAATGCTATGAACGAGCTATTAAATTGGCTAGAAAGAATAATAAGAAGTTGATGAATAATGGTCATGGTGGTGATCATTATGACAGCCCGGAACCAGGTCCTTGGCAGCCTGTCAATCCTGTCATTCAAGACAAGTATAAATTCTCGCCACCAGCATCACAAGAGGATGAACCAAAAATGTCATCACCGACCTTATCGTCAACTACTGAGACAGAACTGACTGAGGAATATTCTATTGGGTCTTATTGTAGAGCTGTTTGGGATGAAGATGATCTTGAATATGAGGGTGAAGTCACGGATATTGTTGGCCGTTTTGCAATTGTTAGATTTGTTGGTAAGATTTAAAAGGATTTTTTTTTTTACTATACATATATAATCTATAATTTAAAGCTTTTATTCTATTACTGACATTTTTACTTTTTATTTAGGATTTGGTAATGAAGAAGAAATAGAATTAAGTAAATTGAAACCATCACTTGGCAAAGGTGCACAAGATCTGCAAAGGTAAGGACTAAGGACCTAATTTTTTAATTTTTATTTAAAAAGAAACATTTTTAGTAAAAATAAACACCTCTTATGCATAATATAAAGCCAAATCTTTATAAATAATTTATGTAGATTTTGTATGCTCTCTCTTCATTTAATTCAGCTCTGAAAAGCTCAATTTAGGTCTCAATTTCACATTGAATAATTGAGACTGAGACTATGATTATTGAGTTTTCTAAGCTGATTTATATTTTTATTTATATTTATATTAATTCTTATTCTTACCTCATAAAATAAATCATAAGTAGGTCTTATTTCTTATAGGTAGCGGTATATAAAATAATAATGTTTCTGAATTTTTAATTTCAGAGTTGCTGCATATGATTACGAAATGGAATTAGCTAAAGAGCAGCAAGAAATAAGCAGTAATAGTAATAATGCCGATGACGACGAAGAAATGAATGAAGAGGAAAGTCAGCCTGTCCAACAAGGACAAGACAATTTTAAAGAAGCTAAAGGGGTAGTCTATTTTAATGAAAGTGGATTAGAATTAGAAGTCGACGATGAGGATGAGGATGATGATGAGTCAGAATCTGCATTAAACAAAACTAAGAATTCTGATCCAGACCCAGATATCGTTTGGCATGATGCGAAATCAACATTTTCTGCTACAGTTGGTATTGTTGAGAAGATCAGACCAGCATATATTAATGAAAATTTTAATATTGGATTCGTTGGGACTGGAGAAACGTTAAAAAATATTGCTTTTCCTTTAATTGATACATGTAAGTTTTAAGTAATTTTTCATATTATTATAAACTAGTAGATGTAGTTAATTATTAATTACCTATGTGTTTTAATTTGACCTTTATTTTTATATTTGCAGGTAATCTTAATCCTAAAAATGTAATGGTGTTTGGTATAAATGAGGATCATTTAAAGCCATGGGAAGATTATTCATGTCAAACTTCAAAGAGTTTAGCTGCATTATTGACCAATTCGAATATCATTATTTGGTCATGCAATTCAAAAACTTTCCCCAAATTTTGTGACCAAGCAGCAAAAGTAGTGACAAAAATGAATTTGAATTCATTACACGTAACATTAATTGAAGATCTCTCATTAGAAGATTTTAAAAATCAATTGAAGACTTCTTTTCAAATACCTCATACACAACATATGTTCAGGACTGCTAGAATTGTTCCACTGATTTTTAATAAAATGGATAAGACAAAAACAGCATCTCGTGAGTTGTTTTCTAACCTCTTATTTATGTTTAGTTTAATTTATTTACGGCGATTTTATTCTAGTAATAATAATAATCTATTTTTTTAATTTTTAAAGTTTTCATCCCTGGACTTAAACCTCGAGAAGTTTTAGAGAAAGAAAAAGAATTAATTTTAAAGATGTTTGGACAATCTGGGATGTGTTATGAAATTAAAGAAAGTCAAATTAATGGATATAAAGCACTCGTTCAAAATGGAATGTCTTTAATTCTTCCAATCGTTGAAACACTTTCAGATTGTGGCCTTAAAGTAGGAATACCAAGAAGTAACTCAACTCAAATTGTCTCCCACTTAATGGCCTCTGCAGCTACATCAATTCTTTCTCAACCAAACAATAATTTACAAGATATCAAGGATGTTATTTTACAACCTGGTGGTTCATCAATTGCAGCGGTTCTTGAGTTGGAAAAAAGTGGAGTCAGGTCCTCGTACATTAATGCTTTCAATGCAATGTATAAAAAAGAAAATGACTTATTAAATTCATCAAAAAGAAAGAAAAAGGACAATTAATGATTTAAAATGATAGAGTGATTTAGAAGGTTTTTTATTTGTTTTATACCTATCTGTTTTTAAAGATATTTTAAGTGTAATTAGTGAAAGGTATATTTATTTTGTTTTTTGTTATATGTACCTTATTTATACTGGTAGGTACTTGTTTTTTATAACTTTTAAAAAGGTTCATTTATGAAAGAATAATTTTTATTCAGGCATATTTGAGATTTTCTACTTCTACAAGCTTATTTTTGTCTTTTTATACCTGCTTTATCTTTAGATCTTAATTGTAATCCAATCTCTAATTTTAAGAAACAAAATAATAATCTTAACTTAATCATTCATCTCATTTATGTTTATGACTAATAATAAATGTATTAATCTTTAAATTATCTATATCTGTTGTAGGGTACTATAATAAATTTGATGACTAACGATAAATAAAATTAATCATTATCAATTAACAATGCTGTAGACTTTAAATCAATTTAAAGTCTACATACTACATGGTTCACTGTATCGTTTTCAGACTCATTTTTTATTTTTATGTATTTTTTGCAATATCAGTAATCAGTAGTATTTATATAAGGTCAGGTTACTGTTTAAAGGTTAATAAAGATGTAAATGCAAACTCTGCCTTTGGGGTCAAATAAAAGTAAAAATAGTTGTAGGCTAGGCATATAAGATCTGTTCTATTAAGTTCTGAACTTTCTGAAAGACCAAATTTTATTAGCTTTAATTTACATTTGTAAATATACATTTTATAAAATGGTAAAATTGAGGTCAAAATCTGGTCCTTCAGAGTTGAATTAAATGACTATAACTTACTACATTAATATTAAGGTAACACAAGTTTTGTAATAATTTGTAATTTGGACTAACTCTTACATAACAATAGTGTAAAAGGATCAATTTCTTAATTCATCTCTGAAAAATCAAATTTTGTATTCAAAAACCTTTATTTTAGAGAATTTTTTAAATCAATGTGCTGTTCTCTGTTGTGGTCAAAATTTGGTTTTTCAGAACGCTTTTTCATGATCAAACAAGCAAAAACGTCAAACAAGCAAGCGCACAAAAAAAACTATTTTTCCCCGACAGAGCTTTAGCGATGAGGGAGTATATATTCAGGTCTATGTATGTATGGATGTATGGATGTATG
>JAQIXA010001871.1:0-21310 GCA_034699045.1 Nanhermannia cf. coronata Gr-Ori-00579
TTTGGCAAAAAATAAACTAATTAGGACTTAAATAAAGACTTACGACCTACTTAAGTTTTAGGCTTAAGTCCCTGACTCAAATCAAAGTAAACTAATCGGCGTGCAGATCTTTGATATTCTATGAGGTTAACGGTAATGAATCAATGAAAGCGTAACAACGAACACGACAGCGTAATAACAAAAGCCATCAAGTCTAGATCTAGATTCTTAAAAGTACAAAGTGGAAAATTCATTCAAACGAAGAGTGAGAGTATTAGATTTGCTCTCTATTTAAAAATAATTTCAGATACCTACTAAAACATTAAGTATAAATACAAAGTACAAATGTTTATTCATTATAGTAGTATGCATTTCTTCAATAAATATCTTGAGTAGGTACGTTCATAAATTTAATATGTATATATTAAGTATTTAGTGTAAAAAAAAGTTAATAGTCTGTAAATACTATAATTGAAGGGTCTGTCTTGAGATAATATCTAAAAGTATTTATATAATAAACAAAATAACCGTGCGTGCAAATTTCAGAAGTAATTCCCTTCCCTATAAAGGTATAAAGGCTTAGTTAGGATGTTAGTAAAAGTTAATTACAGAAATGAATTGCAAATAGGTGCTACAAATCTGTGTACCTCTAACCTCTATGTACAGGTACATCTTAAATCCTACGTCTACTAGGTATTATTTCATGTACACTAAATTATTTTGCTACTAATTATTTGGCATTTGGAAGCTACCTCTATACTAAATACTACCTCGTAAAAATATTCTTTAGCTCTATTTTATTAGAAATACACTTTAATATGTATTAAATGCCTGTTAAAAATTAAAATCAAATAGACAAGTAAATGTAAATTGAGATAATTGATAACTAGTGTAAAGCAAATATACTCCTTGCATATTGGTATGTTATCTTTTTATTACAAATATTACAAATAATAATATTACAAATATTACAAATATTATTAGTAATACTACAAATATATCAGTATCAACTATCAACATCAACAGTATCTCATCTCGCTCACATTACTAGCTGTATAGTATTTTTATTTATCTTTATACATTTAATTTAAGTTGACAGGCTGCTTCTGCTTGCATTACAGTTACTAGAAATTCTAACTTACCATGTCTGCGGTAAAAAAGGCAAATAGTCTTATTAGAGATAGGGATAATACTGATATTTACTCAACTTGTAAAGATAAGAAAATCAAACGAAGTTTACTCGTATTCCCAGTTCCAAATTCCAAATTACAGTATTACATAAGCTTTTATGTTTGAGTTTGAATTTCAAACTTTGAAATACTTGCCTAATATTATTTTATCCTCATATTGGATTTGAAAAAAAAGTTAAAATTGAGAATCAACTAATTTTTGAAGATTTGTCTTAAAATGCTTGATAGAATAGACAAATTATACACATTTTTCATGCGCTGCTTGCTTATACTTAACATTTCTAGATTTATTTAATAAATATTAATATTTTTTCAGATGAATCTTCCAATTGTCCTCCATTAGAACGTTCTTATAAGCCAAAAGTTTTAGCTAATTATCCAGATGATGTCCCTTGGAACAATTTTGATGCTGATGCTGTTAGAAATGTGAGTTTCATATTATTTTATGGTTGAATTGTAATTTTATAATCGATCAATTTATTAATGACGTGATTTGTAATTTTATATAATTTTTTAGTTATGTTTACCAAGTGGACTCGTTTTTCGGACTCAAAAACAGCAGCTAGAACCCTGTTTTCATTCATTTGTTATTATAAGAAAAAATGGATCAAAAACATTTGGATTTAGTTATGTATTTTTTGAAGAAGGTAATACTTGTTTATTGTTTATCAGTTTTTTTTATGCTATTTAATTTTAATTTTTAATTTTTAAAAGTTAAAAGCAATCATGTTTCAACAGCAATTCATACATTGCAGGTATATTATTTAACGATATTTGATTTTATTATTGTTATGCATAATTTAATTTAATTGATTTTTTGAAGGCCATGTATCTTACAGAATTATCAAGTGCAAAACACTACCATAAGCAAAGGGCTACGCAAAGTCGAAATATAAGAAATGCCGCAGCTAATATGCATAGTCAACATCCTAAATCGTCATCAAGAGCTGCCTATCTTTCTGTTGAAGGCAACAATACGCGTTCTTTACCTCGGCATTTTAAACTTGCATCTCATAAGCAATCTTTAAATTCACTCAGTTTTTATGATATTTCAAAAGATAACCTATATGTAACCAAAGCCATTTCTATTATTTGCCCATTACCTTTTGTGTATGCTGCAAAACACTTCTTAACAAATTTATATAAGTAAGCCTATGATTTTAATATTTAAATAGAATAACCACTAAATTTTTTTTCTTGTTCAATTTTTAAAAATAGGGAATCTTACTCTGAAAATGAAAATTTCAGCCTTGAAAGTTACGTTTATCACCTGCTATATTATGTACCATTACCCCCACTTGGACAAAGCATCAAATTTAACTGTTTTGGAGAATGGATAACTTGTTCAAGGCCAAGAGCCAACGATCTTCCTTTACTTGATTACAATATTGGAGAATTATTTAAACTTCTTGATTTAGAGTCTATTTTGCAGCTATTTACTTGCATACTTTTAGAAAATCAAGTTCTTCTTTATTCTAAAGGTAAAATACTAGATACCTATACCTATGTACTTATTTTCTAGTGTGTATATTTTATAATGTTTTTTATAATTTATCGATACCAATATTTAATATTTACCATTATTTAAACTACATTAATTTGATATATTTTTAAATAGATTTATACAAACTCATGCTAGTTGCAGAATGTACAACGGAACTTTTATTTCCTTTTATATGGCAACATGTGTATGTGCCAATTTTACCTTCTTCTCTATATCATTTCCTCGATGCCCCTGTCCCGTTTTATATGGGAGTTCAGGTAATTTTAACTTTTATTTTTAAACTTTTTTGCAAAGAAAAAGTTAAAAGCCAAGTAAAGGCTTTTTAATGTTTTATTTTATATTTTTCAGAATACTGAGTTTAAAGATGTATCTTGCGAAGCAAATGTATGCTTTGTAGACATTGATAATAGCCTAGTCAATGTTCCTGAAGATTTGCCAACATTTCCACATAAAACTCAACTCTTTCAAGAATTATCACATGTACTAAAAAAATATAATGTACCAATTGGCAACTTAAATAATATTGGAAATGTGTAAGTGTTTCTTTTTAGCATTATTGTTATAAATGAGTATTTATATAAAAATAAAACATATAGGTAAGGTACCTTTAATACTTTGTACCTAATAAATAATGTATAATGTATAATAATTATCTCTTTTCTTTTTAATAACAGAAATAATAGAAATTCGCCATATAGAACTCGAAGAGTTAGAGGACGTAAAAACTCTTGGGCTCATGATTCAGATTCTGGAATGTCGAGCAATGAAGAACCAATATCGCAAAATGAATCTCAATTAAATATTTCACCAATAAACAATTTTATATCTCAACATTCGGGTGTAAATGACAAAAGCTTTGATCAAAAATCAACAGATATTTTCCACAATAAATCTATCTCTAATATTAAAAAATTGGATGATTCAAATTCAAAAAATGAAACATATCTAAAGAATCTCAAATTAAACAATTCTATAAGGGAGATATTTTTTAATCGATTCGTACAAATGTTTGCTTCTTACCATCACTTTTTAATACAGCCTGAACAAGAATCAACTCATTTACTTATACATTACTTCGATAAGGCAACTTTTCTTTCAGATCAACCAGCTCAGCATTTACCTTTTTTATCAAGATTTATTGAAACACAAATGTTTGCATCTTTTATTGATAGAAAAGTTACATCTATTTCATCTGGTGAACTTGATCCAAACCTTACCATTTTTGAAAAAAGAATCAAAGCTTTGGGGTATGGTCATTTTAGTTTTAAATTGTTATTTTTAATTGAGTTTACTACCATACTTTACTAGTTAAAAATATAATAATAATCGATTTATTTTTATGTTATAGGAATAGATATGAAGATAGTTTGGTTAGATCATCTAGTTATGAACCTTGCATCACTATAAAAGAGACTGAACAGATTCTGGTCAAAAGATATATGAATCCTCAATTCATATCACCACAAATATACGAAATATCAAAAGAAAAGCCAAATGAGGAAAAAGATAGAGATTTTAGATTTCCAATATTAAATGCTAATACATTAAATACGAGCCCGACTGATATAAGGTAAGCATATTAATATAAATATATAGGTAGGTACATATTTACATATATATTTTTAAATTCTATTTATTTTATGATGTAATTTAAAATAGGAATTTGAAGATAATGAAGGATGGGTGTTCTTCCGATGTAATAATTCCGGAAGCGTCTTTACAACCAACAACCTCCGAATTTTCTTATATTACAAATCGCAATGTCTTTCAACCTCAAACTTCTTCTAGTCCAGCATCAATTGCTTCACAAAATTTGGAATTCGTTAAACAGCTTCTTCAAGTAATATACATACCCTTAATCAGAATGCATGTAATGTTTTGAATAAAATTTAACTAAATATTAACTACAGGAATGCAAAATGAAGACAAAAATTTTAACTCTCACAAAGATGAAAATGGGACCGGAAGCAAACACACTTGGTCATGGAGAAATTTCAATCGTTGATGTCGAAGAAAATACTCTTGTAGCTAGTCTGTGTGATTTATTAGAAAGGGTAAATTTTATCGATAATATAAACTTAAAGCATTTATCATTTATTGATCCTTACACTTATATTAACAATATTTATACATAGTTACTTATTATTAAGGATAAGTGGAAGTATATTATCATTGTATAAACCTGATATCTTATACTTTGTCACACTAGATTTGGACACATGGACTTCATGTAAAAAAGGGGAAAGGAAAAAGTCCTTTATGGAATTTTTTAGTGAATTTTCAAGAGTCAGAAGCTTGTAAAGATTCCAAACAACTGGGTGATCAACAGCTTACAACTTATCGTAAGTAAAAAATATGTCATTTTTATGTAACTACTTGCATGTTTGTGTAATAAAATCAAGCAAGATACTATTTTAGTAAAAAATTAACCTAAACTTCTTATTGTACCCTGCTTAGAATTAGAATCCTCCTTTTATTTTATATTAGTTACTTATATTTAGAAAATAGTATACCTAGACCTAGCTTTATTAACACAACTAACGTTCAAAAAGGAATCTTTCTAATTTAATAACCAAATTCTTTATTTTTGATCTTAACATGCAGCTTTGACTTGGTATACTCTGAGAAAACGTCTTGATAGTACGTTTATTAAATTATGTACATGTATAACCTTTTCTTTTTGCTTGAATTATAAACTTGAATCTCAATTTCTTGACTTTACAAGATTAAAATTAGCTGGACTAAAATGAAAATGAAATTAACATTAATAATTTTTATACTAACTTTACTCCTAATATTTAGTTTGTGTATTTATAAGTATTGAATTTAACATTTTATAAATACTAACATCTTACCATACCTTATAAAAATTATTCAGGTTTCTAATTTAATATTTGGTGATGGTTTCAATAGCTTTATCAAATGACAATAAAAGTAGAACTGAAGTTGTACGTAACCGTATTCCAGATTTCTTACATAAAGTCAAGTCAAGAGATTTAAGTTTAATCAAGTCATATTTGACTAAAGCAAAGATTGGTAAGAGTTGATAAAAAAATAATTATTTTAGTTTTTAACAATATTACATTAGTAATATTATTATAGGGAAGAATCTGGGTAAATTGTAGTCAATTGAACTTTTGCTATCAATTTTTTCTCTAATGCTATATTAGGAGTTTATTTTTTTTAAATTCAATCAAGAAAATTAAGGTATTATCAAATCAATTTATGAAGACTTTTATTATTAATAAAAATTGAAATTGATGGTTTGTATCGCATTTGAAAATCTGTTTGTACTGCTTCAAATAAGACATTGTTCATTGGCAAAAGACAAAATATTACCTCGAATCACTCCTACTTACAATTTATTTCAAAATTGCCTATATCCATATCTTACTTTGCTATTTATTTTCAGATTTATCAGCAATGGCAATGGAGTTAAATCTTTCAATGACTACAACTCCTGATACTACCAAGTCTAAAGAGACTAGAAGATCTCCCGAGAAAAGAGATAGACGAGTAAAAAGTGCTCCTTCTTCGGATATTCCTATTTTGAAAGCACTACCAAATACAATTGCTTTTGACATGAGGTAATATAACATTTAGGATTAAGGATTAATGTAAATATCAGTATATTACATACACTACATACAATTCATATTTTATAAATACTCTTAAATCAAATTACTAACCAATCGCTACCTAATATATTCATTTCCAGAAATATTCAAGCTATATCAGAAATTAAAACAGAAATAGGCTATGCTCGTGCTTGGATTCGGTTATCTTTAGGTAAACAAAATTCTAATTTGTAAACTCTAAATAAGTTTTAAATTATAAAATTATGATATAAGAATTTTATATTAAATATTTTTAGAAAAAAAGGTCTTGTCCAAGCATTTAAAGCATTTATTATCCGATGATGAACTTTTAAGAGCATTTTATAAGAGAACTGCATTTTTGAGATCCGAGGAAGAAATTGAACAATTCCTTTTCCATCTGCTTACATTGAATGCTGTCGATTATTATTGTTTCACCAATACTTATACAAATATTTGTAAATATTTAATTTTTCACTTACATTTTTGACGTTTAGTTTGGTTTAGTTATATTAAATTATATTTTTCTTTTTTCAAGTGCTCCCATATCGAGTATTAATATTTCCATCAAAGAGATTTAATGTTTCAACGACGAGTGCAAATGTGTGGATTAGCGTCAGTGGAACATTAGGAGAAACTGGAACAATATCTGTGCCAAAAAATTCTCTCGAGTTTATAATTAAAGTATGTATATAAGCACTTATACTTATATTTTGAGTAACTTGATTTAGTAACTTGATTTTATTCTTATTAGCATAAAAATATTGGGCATTTGACTACACTTAATATTGGACATGATAATTTTGGTGTTTCCCCAAAATGGAGTTTAGATTGCGTACTTATCCGAAACGAATTAACTGGACAGTGCACAAAGTAACATTTGTTTAATTAAATGTTGTTTCTTATTGTGATAATACTAATTTTAAATGTCTCATATAGATTTCCTTGTGGAAGGTGGTTAGGTAGGGATGTTGATGATGGATCGACTGAAAGATTGTTAGTTGGGGAATCTTATAGCCAAAGCGATGAAGAAATTTCAACTGAATCACGCATAAAAACATCACATCGAGCTAGGAGCCCGAGTGTTCCAAGGAGAGGAGTTACAGAAGTTCGTCTAAACATACCAGACATCCAACAATTTCTTGGTAAAATTATATTTTCACCGTAAAACCAGTAAAATTCGGATCTAATTCATTATAAATTACTTATATTATTAGGTGATGCTGTTAATAATATTGTAAAATATTATTATAAACCTGAGAGAGAAAAGGCAAATCTTACAATATTGCTTTGTGGAGAAAGAGGATTAGCAACTGCTTTAGAGCAGATTTTCCAATATGGATTTAAATCAAGCCGACTTTTTGTTAAAAATTTTTATATATGGGATTATTTCTGTAAGTGTTTAAAATTATTTAAATACCTATATAAGGTATTTAAATTATTTATTTATTTATTTAAACTTATTTATTTTTAAATCGATTAAAATTAAATTCATATTTTGTAGTGAAAATAAAGGAATTTTTTGATTCCGTGTTAAATGATGAATTTGAAGCTTTAGCGAATGCCGAAGAAGGAGATGACTTTCATGAACAATTTGCAGCTCTGAGCACATTTTGTGAGTTAATTCAAAAAATTCAATCATATGCGGAAAGTTTAGGAAAAGATGGAAAATTGCAATTGTTTATTTGTCTTTGTGCAAGAGAACATTTGCTTCATCGTTTACCTGCTCATATGTAAGCAAATTATATTCTTTATTAAATTATAACACCTACCTATGTACTTTTAAAAACTCAAATCTTAAAAATGCATATTAATAAATTAAATTATAACATGTAGGTCTTCTTGTCCAATTACAAGCCAAATGTATGAAGAAAATTCTTTCCTTCGAGACCCTGACCTACTCTCTTATCTAGTTCAAGTTCTTGAAGTTTTAGATGACTTTGACATTATACTTGAACACTCGTTGACTAAAGGAATCGAATAAATTATTACATTTAATTACTCAGATAAGCAGTCAAGCAGTATAAAAATAGTATAAATACATTTTCATGAGACATGGAGAAAAAAGAAAGTAAATTATTCTTATTTTTGTTATCTATATGGTCCAATAGCATGATTCAAGTTAGAACAGTAGTCTTGTCAATACTAAACTTAATCGTAAGTATAAAAGATTAAAAGATGTTGTCTTCTACAATAAATGTGTATAATCATGCTAGCATGAAACTAATCATAATCAATTAATGCCTAGTTATTATTTATATTCATAGCTATACTTGTATACCTTCATTAAAATCTGTGATAAAGCAGCTAAACTGTAGTTATTCAAAAACTTGTATCTTGTTTTTAAATCAAAAGAATTAATTTATTATACTCGTATGTAGTTACCTAAAAATTGAAAAAACTACAACTACTTAAATTATATGATTTGTACAATTTAATATATAAAGGTATGGCATTTTGAAAAATGTTTGTGTTTACTTATCCCTAGCTTTGTTCAAATAATTTTATAATCCCTTTATATAAGGTATGTATAATGTTTTGTGATACTATGCTATCTCTAAATTATTTTTAAATGTTTAAATACTCATTTATCAAATCAATCAATTACGAATCATTTAATATTATTTTGTGATCCAGTCTTTCACTCAAGACTAGCTTTTATTATGCAAATTATGTTCAATATTAATCTTCTAGTTTATCTTCAGTATAAGTCTACTGTAATAGTCATTCAAGATTATTTTAATTAATTGCTTTCTAGGTACATCTATTTTATTTTTATTCGACTTTTCTTCATTGTCTTTAAATATAACTATAATAAGTTCAACGACTTTTAAAATTAGCGAAAGAGCATTATTTTAAATAATGTGTAAAAAAAATTGGAAGAATACTGTATTTATTTATATTGTGCTCTAAATTGTATCTAACCTAAGATATTATTAAAAAATAGATAGTAGGTAAAATTAAGTAATAATACCAGATATTGTATAGATATTACTTAAAACCTAAGAATAAAGTAAAAATTAAAAAAATACAGAGATTTATGAAAAATTCATAAAAATTTCTTCAATAGTTATTTACAATTAGACGAATTTTGGGATTCATATACATACACTAATATTATAAAAATTCTGAATTTCGGCGACTTAATTTAAGAAATAATCAAAAAAAAATTTCACTTAGAAAATTCAAAGAGAAAGTAAAGAAAGTGGAAATAATAGAAAATTCTGAAATTCGGCGACATAATATTAATTTAAGAGAATTAGTTAAAAGATTAGTACTTGTAAGATACCTAATTATCTAAAATAGGTATTATTTACAGATATAATTTATCACTAAATAGTAAAAAGAATATTTATGTGATAAAAATCAAATGAAGTTAGTTAACGAATTTAAAATTTTCTTGATAAACTTTTATTCCCAGATCTCTTCTGATTCATAATTCATAAACTTAGAATTAGTATACATATACTTAGATTACATTATAACAAATACCTATTGAAAATTGGAATTGAATTGACACTAACAAAAATTCCATTTTACTAATTATTTAAGTTTTATAAAACATATTTTTTACATGTTACACATTTAATATAGATATATTTGTAATTATTTTATGATTTATGTATGATATATCAGTATACTGTTTACCCTACTACAGATACGAGTATATGGTAGGATACTAAACTAAATTACAAGTTTTAAGTACAATTAGTTAGTATAGGTACTACAACTATTACTCCACTTTTTGCTATCTAAATATAAGTATATTTTTAACATTTTTAGGTATCTAACCACAAATAACGACTTTTTCAAAAAATAATTACCTACCATATTATTTGAAAAAAACTTACAATTTTAAATTTAGCTACAAAAGTTAATGAATTGATTAGGTATTAATTATCCATATAAGGTACTCCATACCATTTATATTGCATCTGTACTTTCACTCATTCATACTTATACATAAGTATAGCCCTACTTACTTAAAACATAATCATAACATAGAAATCTTTAGATTTATTTGTAAAGTATTACAAACTATTTACACTGTACACGTACATAAAATTAGGGTACTTGAATTTGAATTCTTTATTATGTAATTTAGGTATTTTCTTAAAATCTGATATAATTTTTACTTATACGCATTTGTATATTACGATTACCTACTATTTTATTTACAATCGACAATTATAATTATTTATAATTTCAAAAACTGATTTCAAAAACAGATTGTGCTCAATGCTTACCAATTCTCAAAGGACTCATGTTCAGGATGAAATCTTGTCATAAATCTTACCATAAGTACCCTACCAAGTACCAATAGATAAAATTAAAAATATTTTGATGCAAATATTGTAGTAGCTAGGTAGTATATCTAAGCTATGGTATGAGGTACCCTATAGTAATAGAATTTTACAATTTGATAGTTTTACTCTTTTCGTAATGGCAATGGCAATTGTACTGGTAGTATTGTAAATTGTATCTGTAATCTGTATGTAGTAGGTATCAGTAGCACCAACCCCATTCTATAGCTAATAGACAGATATTGTAGTTAAAGGGTAAAAAATTAATTTACTAGTACCCAGATAATTTTAATTAGGGTACCTATACCTGTATAAATACTTATATATTTGAATTGATACATACATCTATACTTATTTTCTTAAAATTATGTAATCTGTGTATCCTTAATCCTTATGTAAATCGTACCCTACCTATGTATAATTTAGAAATTATCCTAAAATTTATTATTTATCCTAACTCTAGCTTACTGTTACAGTTACAGTAGACAAGTAGATTACTGATTTTTGGCAATATGTATTATTAGTTCTACTTCGCATATTAGTTCGCATATCTAGTACTTACCTTATATGTATATGTTATGTATATCTAGTATAAATACATAGTTTTATTTATATACCTACTTAAAAAAAGTTTATAGAGTACATGAATAGAGTACATGTACATGAATAGTTTAGGATTATAAAATGTTATTTCAAACTTGATAATCAAAAGAATTATCAAGAGTGTTATTTAAGCAATCATTTTCCGGCTGTCTTTGTGGGTTTTTCAGAATTGATTTGGGCTGACGTTGTTGTTGATTTTGTTCGTCACTTCGTCTCTTTGCCTCTGTAAGTCGAGTCAATTCACTCTGTAGCAATTCATATTGCTCAATAAAAGCCTCAAGTTGTTGTGCATAACTGCTTGGATTATTATTCGAACCTCCCGACTCACAATCTCGGACAGGTGAAGTGGGCATTGAGAGTCGAGAATGACCACTGAGACCATGATGACTGTGAGAATGTCTATAGTGATGACGAAAAAGTGACGATGAGGTCGAAGGATTGTCAACTGAGGCATAGCAACTTTGACTCATGTCTCCGTAAGAACTCTGATTGGACCGAATGGACATCCTCTCAAATGAGGTTGATTGTAAGAGGGGAGATTGACTCTCAGAGTTGAGACGACGGTGTTGTTGTGCAAATAAAATGTTATTTGCAAGTCCACCAGCTATATATCTACAAAAAAAATAATTAATTAAATCTCATATCCCAGCTCCCATCTAAAAAGTATTATTATATTTCAAAATTCAAGTCTTTCACTTTTTAATTTTAAACAAAATATTGTCGACTAGTTAAGTTCAATACATATTTTCTATTTTCTAGAAAAATAAATAATCTCAATGATACAAAAGCATCAAGTAAAATATGAAAAAAAAGTTTAATTTTTCCATTAAATTGTCCTTTTACTTGTGGTGAAAGCGACTTTCTCCATAATTTATCAAGGTCTATGATATAATGTAGGTTCTATACATAGGGTGTTACTAGTTCGTGAAATTTACTAGTAAAAAAGATGAAGAAATATATTCTCTCTAATAACATCGTAAAGGTACGAGTTATTAAAGCTCTTTTTTTCTTTTACTCTTGATCCTACTAATATAAAGTCTCAAGTAATATTATTGTGATAAATATTAAATATGAAACCAAGTCCCTTACTTGATAGCTACATACTATCTGTAGTACCTAGTATTATAAACTACTCTCTAAAAGATTAACTCTAGTAATATTTTTTCCTCTCATTTACAACCCATTCATTTCAGCTTTGTTATTCCATATTATAAATACCTATTCTAATCTAAATATATTTAAGTCGTGATCTGGATATAATTCTGGATCCGTATAAAAGGAATAAATTTTATGAATATAGGGTTGTACATAATTAGTTTTTCAAGAAATTAAAGACTAGTTTTTTCTTGTGCAATCTTGATTAAAAAACTTTCTTACTTTATATTACTTTGTATATCTCTGATAAAAAAAAAAAAAAACATTTTTAAAAATAAAAAGGACAACCCTGTATAAGGGCTTCTGATAAAAAATGTGTATTTATAGCCAGTCTCGCCTTATTTTACTGTGTAAATAGTACCTACTTACTATATTTACTACTTACTTTCTTAAGCCTTGTCAAAGCCACGACTACAATTTTTCTACTACTAGTATATTCTCAAAAGATAACTAATCTTGAGCATTATATCCTTGTAATTCTTTACTCTGTTTCCTAGTAGAACTCTATTTATTGTATAGTAGTATCTAGTAGTAGGGTTAGTAGATATATAAAAATGCTTTTCTACTCAAATTACACACTATATTTACATAAAATAAGGAAAAAAATGGTTAGTCCTAGTATTACTACTACTATAAGAATGGTATTAGAAAATTCTTTCTTTCGATCTCCCTATTTTCCCCATTCTTTCTCTGTCTCTAATGTTTATTCACAAGATAGCAAATTACTTTTTTGTGTGTGCGAAAATCCTCAAGTCTCAAATTTTCAGAGAGTTTTTGCATAAGAATAAGAATAGTATACGGGTATTTGATTTGAACTAGCATATTATAGAGTACTAGTACGAATGCTAGTAGATAGTATGACTGGAATGGAAAGTTTTTTTTTGAAAAATACGCATATCTGTTTTGTATGTATTAGATAGGATTTGGATTTTGGATAAGATAGAAGTCAGAGAATACTTTTTATGTGTATAGATATATGAGATTAATCTCAAGTTGAATTTTGAGTATTCGAGAATCTTTTTCAAAAAGCGAGAAAAAATTAATTCTTCTGTCTTTTTCCTACTCTACTCTATACTCTATACTTGTATGTACTATTGCAATGGATTTTGCCCATCTACGAGTTCTATTCAAGTCTGACTTATTTTCTTTCAGACTTTTTGAGTATCATTAATTTGCCTCACTCTCTCGAGTTAAATTAATTTTTCCTCTTTTTAAATTTGGAATGAAAGGAAATTGTCTGCATAGATAATACAGAGTAGATATCTTGGAAATTTATCTTTAAATATGTGTAAATATGATAGGAACAGGAGATAAAATGCTCAGATTCAGAATTCAGACTTGAGACGTTTTGAGAGGAAGAAGTGTAGATTTTGATGATCAAAAAGTAATTAAAATTTCTTATAAATTTAAATGAAAAAACCACTTATTAAAAAATAAAAATGTGAAAAGAAAAACACATGTACCTTACGATTAGTGGTACTGTAATTGTAATTTGTAAATACTTTGTGATAGATTCAATTAAAAAATAATTCAAATCTCGCATATTAAGGGTAGTTGGTGATTTATAAAGCTCTGGGTTTTGGCAAGAATCAATTAAAAATAGATTGATTGAAAGAATTAAAGATAAGGCACTTACTGGGATTGTTTTTTGTTCAATCTTGGCAGGCTCTTGAAATAACTCGAGTGTTGGGACACTTCTTCACTTGAACATGAACCACCTAGTGTTCTGATAGTTGTAGTATTAGGTACAGGCGGATTAATATTTGTATTATTTACAGGAGAAAGTTTATTTCCAATCACATCTGGATATTTTAATCCTTCATACAAATAATTCATTTCGGGGCCAGGACCAGGACTGACAAAATTAGACCCAGATGGACGATGGTAGGAATCGATTATTCGACTCTCTTGTACTTGTGCAAGATGATTTGAATTTATTTTAGAACTTGGTGATGGTTCAAATTGGGTCAGATGAGAATCACAAAGTGTTTTTACCCTACCTATAGTAGTATAAGTAGTTGTAGTAGGATGCTCAAAGTCTTTCAAATCAGTTTCCCTATCACTACAATTTATCATCGTCACCTCACTCGGAGCATTTTTATTATTTGATCCTGACACTGATAATTTTTCATTTATGTTCGTATTATTGGCCCTGTCACTTTCATTACCTACAACTAGTATTGGTAGATTGTCACCATCGCTATACTCATTACCATCACCATCGTCGAGCTCACATGTTGGCAACGCCTGATACTCAAGATTTAATTTTGAAGATCTTGATGAGGACTTGGATTTAAAATTAGAATTGGAAGATATTGATGTGGTCACGAGTCCTATACAACCATTATTATTAGCTCCAGTCCCAAGACTACTTCCTGGAGGTAGCCTTGGTCTTGGTGGTGGTACATTGTTTTCCAGTACTGCATTACTTCTACATCCTATCCCATTCGTATTTACATGATGATGTGGAGGGCCACTTCCGTTTTGCCTCTTTTCACCAACACCATCAAGATGATTCATTTCGATTTTTTCCTCGTGATGTGTCATTGTATTGGTAGTAGTATTAGCACCAGAACTAGTATTATTTGAAGTGGGCACAAGTAGATGTGGACCATTTGATGGGACCATTGTGGTCAACGAAAATCGTCGTTTGGACAGTAGTAGGATACATACTAGAAATAGGCAGGTCGTCAAAAGTCCTAGAGCTACGATCAGAGCACCTTTATACAGATCCTTTCCTACTCAAAAAAAGACAATTAAATACAATTAAATTAACTACTTACATAGGTACATTATAGTATTTTACAAGACCTACTTCTACTTACTAAACTATTTTTTGATTCTAAACTTATCTTTGGGAAAATAGCATTGAATTGCATAATAAATTGCTATTATCATTATTAAAGTTCAAATTTTTCAAATATTTAGGTATATTAGAAAAAAAAATTAGACTTTTTTTGAAACACAAATACAAAAATCCGAAAGAAATGAACTAAACCCAATAATACCTACTAATAATAATAAAAATGTGTAAAAATGAGTCGAAGAGTTTACGAATACCCTACTTTAAATTTTTTACTTAAACTTTGAATAATTAGTCATAGTTTGTCTATGTCTATACTACTGATTGTGTAGTTACTGTGAGGTAAATTCTAGAAAATAATTTGCATTAAAACCTACTCTATATGTTAATGACTATTATTTCTGTTTCAAATTTATCGATTAGATTGGCCGTAAAATATCTGAAACTCGTTAGTGTGCTGTAAATTATATTTTAGATCATATTAAGGATCTAGCAGGATTTTGGCACTTGCAACTTTATTTATCTTCATGAGGTTATAACAAATGGAAACTACATTAATAATATCTCTATGTATAGGTACTTTACATATTCAATAATATTTTAAAGTACTTACTTACTTATTTGAACCTATGTGATACAAGTACATACATTAGGTATAGTGTAATACATACTATGTAGTAATCTCAATAAACTAAACTTTCTCTAAGCTTTAGGGATTCTTCGAAAATTCCAACAAATTTGCAGCATCCATGTTTTTGGCTTTGATATTAAACTTTATGTACTCTCATAATGAGTATTTGAAACCTTCTTATGAGTAAATTTGATATTTTAACTTTGCATAAAGAGTAAACCAGTGTACCAGTATGTTTATACTAGTACTAGTATTTATAAGTACAGAATAGTTTATAGTGTATTTTGAAATGCAAAATCTCATGGGGAAAAAAGTTGCTCTTTCTGTCTGTTGCTCAAATTTGATAGATCTACAAAATCTACACAAACACACACGCATTTATACTTATACAAATACCTAACCTACGAGTATTGTGGGTATACTTGTATTCAAAATTCCCTTGATCACTTTAAACATTCTTGGAAATAATTTACTTTTCAAATGATATTAAAGTAGTTTTTGAACAAATCTAATTACTGGATACGTCTAATCCAATTTCATATCCTGACGACAAATTATGGATAAATTTTGATTTATTTTACCTACATACTGTAATTCAAAATCCATTTGGCCTACAATAAAATAGTTATAAAGTTTAAAAGATAAAAGTTAAATTTTTTGAGTTTCGAAAATTTAGCCAATTTCGAAGGCTTAACTATCAAAAATAGTAGATATCATATGATCATAAGTTCATTTTTTGTAATATTTTTCAAATTTTTTCAGGCCATTTGTCTTAATCTAATTCTAAAATAATAAGTAGTAAGTAGATTACTAATCTTTAGAATTATTTTTAATCAAAAGTATTCTTTAATTTCAAAAATGTGAATCAGAAATCAGAACAACGAATATCCTCAGACTAATTTCTAAATGTAGGTATACTTGTTTGCTCCAAAGTTCTACTTATTCTATAATACCTTATAAATATGTATGATTTTATATTTTTAAATGTAAAGTATTTTCTCCAAGGTTTACCATTATGTTCAGCCTTAACTTGAAGTACTTGTAGGGAGAAATTGGTCGTCGCGATTCCGGCTCGGTTTTCCGCCTGACAAATAAAAATCCCGGGCGTTTCGACCGAGATTAACGTCAACTCGGAAATCTTGTCACCTAAGCTCTTGTCATCAACCCCACCACCAGCACTGAGATGTGTTGAACTATTTCTACTACTAGTATTTCTACCAAAAATTGTACTTGTTTTAGGTTCAGGCCAGACGAAGGACTCGGTTATGACGAAATTTGTAAGCCCAAAAGTTCCGTTCATAACCCCTAATGGGGACAAATCCTTGTTGTTGGCACCATTTAACCAGCGAACCTGTAAATCACACAAAGTATTAGAGAACCTTTATAAAAGAAAAAGTTATAAATTGTTCAAATTTTTTTGGTTAATGAGCATCGGAAAGATAATCCAACACCTTTCTCCAAATAATCCCCCCCTTCAAAAACAAAAACTTTTGACTTTCCAAATACTTTAAGACTTTCACCATACTTCTTACACTAGTATACTTACGATTAGATCTTAAGATAAGAGTAAGGTCAAACTATTTAAGAAATTTATGAAATAATGCAAATTTCCAAATTTCTTGACAACTTTTTTTTTTGCAATATTTTAATAATAAAACTAAGAAATTCATACCTCAACCTTTTCTTTTCATAATAATAATAATAATAAACCAACAAAGGGAAAGAAAGCAGAGAGGATTTACTACAAGAATCTTGAGGATTTAGAACATAAATTTTGTCTAAAATAGATCTTATGACATGTGTATGTACACACTTGGCTATTTATAGTATTTATAGCTTGGTTGAACTACCTATCTGTAGTATTGGAAATAAATCTTAATAATACAAATGGAAAATTTTAGAAGAGAAAGAAAAATACAATAATATTGAGATCTGTAACAATCGAATGGAGACACAATTCTTTATCTTTGGACATATTTATATTGGTACTATAAAATATATTTTATTATTTTCTCTTTCTTCAAGAATATTATAAGTATAAGGTAGTATGTACTTAAGTATATTGGTTTATTTGGAATCTGCCTTTGAATGTGTATAATACTTGAGATTTGAATTGTCGTTTGAAAGTCACAAAAAGATTTTATGTTTATTGCTCGTTCTCAGAATTTGATTCTGATCGTGAAATCGTGATATTATCCCATCTGAAACCCAATCAGTCTCCAATTCCATATATTCTGTATCTGTATTATTATAGTACTACTACAACTTTTCTATTGCTTAAACTTAAACTGGTTAATTCAAAAGTTGAGATTTTCAAAAAATTCCAATAATCATATATTATCATTATATTTTATTATATTTTGAATTTTTTTATTATTACAAATTAAAAATTTGAAAATTAACTCAAATTACTCTAATACATAGTAATTAGAATTAGGATTAGATTTAGGCATAAACGAAACGCCCAAAATATTCGCAAAAATTTAACTTTGCAGTTTAAGTGATAAAGAATTAGCAAAGAATACTTATATACATAGCGAAATATGAAATTTGATATCTCATTACTTCAGGGTTCGAAGAGCAATTTTTCAATCACCCTATAAATGGCTACACTTATAGTACATATACAAGTACAGTATGGTTTGCGGATTTTTTGAGAGTCAAAGTTTTATATAGAAAATCTGAAATCTCAATTGGGTAACATATATTATACATTTGTAGTCATTTATACATGTATAAGATGACTTATACTAGTTATAGTAGTTATAGGAAGTACTTGTACTTGTATGAATATAAAATATTCGTACGAATACATTTATGGCATACTATTTTATTTTTGTTTTAATCTTTGATGCGTTACCCTACTGTTTATGCCCATACTTGTACTAGGTAGTTACATATATGTAGGAGCATGTTAAATAATATGTGCAGAAACAGAAGTACCTTAGATACATGACAAAAGCCCCCAGACTCAAATGATCTGCTGAGACAATTTCAAGTATTTTATTTTCTTACAGCATTTACAGAGACTTGATTGCTAGATCTACCAATAGAGTTATATTATACTTCATCTTCATCCTAGTCCCTTATTAATACCATATTTTGTGATAAAAATAAGAGATTTATTCTATTTCTAAGGGTAGACTTGAAATATCGCCGCAGTTGGTTATGTAAAAAAAGAGTAAGGTCAAAAAAGTCAAAAAAAATTATGTTCCCATTTTTTTCAAAAAATGAACTATAGGATAGAGTATAAAATATCTATGTTTACTGCAAGTCGATGCTAAAGAATAAAAAATAATAAAAATAAAATAATCGAAAAGAATTCTACAACGATACTACAATTTTTATAGAGTTCAATGTATTTTGTCAAAAAGAGAAAAATGAAATCCCCAAAGGAAACTAATATTTTCCCAGCATGAAGTATGTAAGAAAACATCTCTTGAATAAGCCCATATTTACTTATCTGAATAATATTTGGTTTGTACTTTGTACATACGAGCACATATCATCTTTCTCTATTTACTAAGAAAAAATAGTAGAATGTGTACGAGAGGTGGGTTCAAATGAAATCGTATTTAAAATGAAGAAATGTCCCAAATTTTTCGTTTTATACTATAAGTATTTTTTATAGTCAAAGCTATTGTGATAAATAAATAAATAAATAAATAATTTGCTAAAAATATGTACAAAAGAATTTTTGTCTTGTAAAGTACAAAGCAAAAATATAAGTTTATTTTATTTATTTAGGGATTCTGTCTATACTAATACATACTTACAGATATGAGTTAAGTTATTGTATATAATGTAATACGACTATAACTACTACAATGTTGATCAACTATGAATTGCTATTACGATAAAAAAATAGTCGAGTATCTAATACCAAATTTTTTTGGCTTTGACCCTAATTTTTATATCGTAGGTATGAATACAATCAGTTAAATTGGTTGAAATTGTAGTCTATAGATAAAATTTTTATGTAGTTTGAACTGATAGATAACAATGGGAATGCTAACTGGAACTTATTAGATTAGTGTTAGTTTATACTATAAACTAAGTTTGTTCATCTTAACTTTTAAAAGCCATTTTTTAAAAATTCTAAGTTTTACATTATGCATTGAGGCCATAATCGGGTTTTTTCAAATTTAATTCAAACGATACACATATGCCTTTTTACGTACCCTACTCGTATATAGTACTCGTATATAGGTAAGCAAAATATTCAAAATTTTAAATTTGATATTTCCTTTTGGCAAATGTTCGAAAAAGTCTGCAAAATTTTAAAAGTCCAGCACCTTCTCTTACCACTAGTAGGAAAAGTAGAAAAGTGAATTTGACAACAATTGAAATCGAAACCAGAGATTTCAAATACCTACATAGCAGTATAAGTACCCATACATTGTAAGTATTGTAAGTTAGTAAAAAGAAAACGGCCAAAACTTTTCCTTCTGGGGGATTGTAAGGGAACCTGACATTAATATAATATTATATGATATTATTATAGAGAAGGTACCAGGTACTATAAGGTATATTATATACTTATATAACCTAATACGTGTGTGTGTATATATAAAGTAAAAAGGGATTTTGAGATTATTTACAAGAAAGAACTGGAAAAAAATCTTTTGTTATCTCAAAGCTTAAAGTTATCATTTTGGTACAATAATATAGGAGAAAAGTTTTTGCTCTAAATCACAACCCTTTATTGCAATTCTCTTAGATTTGCAATAATGCAACAAAGAGAAAAGCCCTTTAAAATGTAAAGGACGATAATATGTAGGGTACCTATGTACTATGTACATGGTAGTGATACCTACTATGTAGTTAGGACATAGCTTTAAAAATTGAGTCTTTCATACTCGAAACTTTTTTGTTTGTGGGTATAAAAAACACTAATGATTTTATCTTTTAAAAAATGAAATAAAAGTTTTTCAATAAAATATATCATATTCTCTCTAATTTCCTCTTTAGATTCTCAGGATCCCTTTGAGTTATAAACAAAGACACTAAGTTAAGTTTAAATAATGTCTATAAATCTTCAAGTGCTACAAAATACTTTTAAAATGCTCTGTAAATTAATCATATTCTAATTAATTAATTTATATTTTAATAAAAGGTTTATTTTACCTTTATCAGTTTTCAAAATATTGGTCATGAAAATTTCCTAAATTTTGAATATCTTTCATGAATACTAGTACTTATAGTATTCATGAAAGTATTCATGAATACCAGTACATAGGATTAGTAGAGTATCTGTACCCATACTTACTATATTTCATGTCTTGTATGTTTAAAATATCTAATATTTTATTAGATCTTGTTGATAATCTTATTGGTAATACATATAGCGTAAAAAATCTAAAAAAAATTTGCCATAGATAATTGGAAAACCTTGTAGGTATATACAGTAGAACTTCTGTATAAGGTACCTCTTTATAAGGTACTCAATAGAAAAATTTCTTTATAAGGTATCCGAAAAAAAGTCCCTTGAGATAGACCCTACATGTTAAACTTGTTCTTTATAAGGTACTCTTCTCTATAAGGT
>JAQIXA010001872.1:0-21302 GCA_034699045.1 Nanhermannia cf. coronata Gr-Ori-00579
TGAAGCATAGTAAATTACAATATCATCGCAATAGATTACATAAGGTACCTTTATTATACTACCTATATCGTTAATAAATAAGGACCACGTTAAGGGACCTGTTAAACTGCCCTGGCTTATACCCTTATCAAAACTATAGTATTTCGAGAACATGTTATTATTCTTAATTTTAAATACCCTGTCCCTAATTAGATTCCAAATTATCTTAACTAACCAATTATTTAACTTATAATTATTTTTTTTTTTTGATCTAAATCAAAAAAAATTTTTTTTTACATATTCTGTAGTAGGTACCAACAGTTGGGTACTACGTCAGTTAAAGTAGCGACTGTAGATACTCTATTACTCCCATTTTGTATCATTTTGAATCAAAAATTATCAAAAATTATCAAAAATTTAGATACCCACTACTAATCTAATAAAATATTAGTAAATAAGCTACGCTATACCTACAATTAAAATTATGTAATCTCGTAAATAAAAAAAATGTGCGAGCTATCAGTACTTATAAAAATTACATAGTAAATAAGTACCTATAGGTATCTATAAAATGAAGAGTGAATAGTAGAGGAAATTAAATGCAGGTAAGTAAGTACCTACCTATCTGATATAGGTTTAAATAAGTACCTACTTAATATATCTACCTACTTACAAAAAGTAATCTAGTAATAGCTGGGGTAGGTAGTACTTGAAAATAATTTCCTTTTTTTTCCTGCTATTTATCTAAGGATACATATCTACATAATATATTATAAAATCTATGTAGGGAGTAGGTATATAGGTAATGTATAAAAAAAATTCAATATTTCATCAGAAATATAATAGGTATGTAATAGTAATACAGTATAGAAGGTTAATAAATATACTGGATAGTTTTTAAATACAAATCCAACCTCAAAATCAAGCAAGCAAGTTTAAAAAAATCCCAAGTATTAGATAGGCATTATGCTATTAAAGCATTTAGGTAGGGTACAGTGCATAATAATAATAATATGTATATTGTAGTATCTACTCGTACTATCCGATGCAGGGTATTTTATCTATCCATTTATCGAGCAAAATATTGGACTTTGAGCTCGAAAGTTTACAACTTGAAAACTCTATTTATTCTCTATTATATTATACTATACTATCAGCCAAAATAAAAAAAAGTTTGAAATAAATACACTCGATGAGATTTGATTGAAATTGTAATTCAAGTACCTATTTTGGTACATACATTTTTAAATTGATAGTAGATATACTGATACTGGTCCTGCATTACATAAAGGGTATCTGAGTCTCATAAGAGGATCAGTTTATCTCTGTTTGTTTGCTGTGTATTTGGGTGCTATGCAAATCAGAAATCTTGTCAGGTAAAATAATAAATACATTTTCTATAACATTGTATTGTATACAAATTTTGAAAGAGATAAAAAAATTGTTTATTAAATTTCAGCCGAGTATTTAGTGGACTTGTGAGTTCGCAAAATTTCTCATCTTCAGCAGCAGTTAAATCTTCTTGGCCAATTTTGAGTGGGGTTCGTGGGTTAAGTAGTGGGACCATGTCCATGTCACTGTCCACCTTACCCGAGATTAAGGGTATCCAGGTGTCGGACACTGAGGGTGTGAGGACCATCAGATTGGACAGAGCAGCCAAGAAAAATTGTCTCTCTCTCAAAGTACTTACCTACTTACATACTTACTTAAATTTCTTAAATTTTTTTTGGAAATTTGAAATATTTTGTTAATTTGAACAGATGTATGAGGGGTTCAGAGATATTTTGATACACTCAAACACTGACGAGTCTACAAAGATCATCGTTGTCACCGGGACAGGTTAAAAAATTGTAAAATATTTGACAAATCTGTAACCTATTTTAGAAAATTAACTTAAATATCCTAAATTAAGCATCCACTTTAGGTATATTTATAAGAAATTGTATTTTGACTGGAAATTAAAGAATTTTTTGGCATTTTAGGTGACTATTTTTCTGCTGGAAATGACCTCACCAATTTTATGTCAGCGGCTCAAGAAGACCTTGACCCTCAAGTTCAGCTTAAGCAATGCAGAAACCTCATTGAGTGAGTTCCCTATATAAAAGATGCCTACTAAATCGCGTGAACAAATTAGAAAATTTATGTAATTTTCAAAATATTATTTGAAATTTAGGTCATTTATAGCCTCATTGATCGACTGTCGTAAACCTTTAATAGCCCTTGTAAATGGACATTGTATAGGTAACCTAACCTACTCGACTACTCTATATTTTTAGTTTACTTTTACAAGACTTTAAATAATAATTGACCTGAATTTAAATAGGTATAGGAACCACATTGCTAGGACTCTGTGATGCTGTCTATAGCTCTGACCGAGTAAATATTTATAATATACTTAGTCTATCATAGTCAATAAACTATTAATTGTTGGGTTTTTAAAATTAACTAAATAGGCAACCTTTTATGCTCCATTTACGACACTGGGCATCGTAAGTCCTAATTATAAATTCTAAAAATAATTCAAGTCTATTAAGACTTCTACAATTTTGCTGCTGAACCTTAACTATCTAGGTATTAGAGTGTGCCTCCTCAGTGACGTTCCCCAAGATAATGGGCTATGCTAAGGTACACATTACTTAATTAACTTAGGATTTAACTTATGGTTAGGATCTGAAATAATTTTGATTGTACATATTTTGAAATTCCAGGCAAAAGATTTGTTGTTATTCAATGGGAAATGGACAGCGAGTCAGGCGGAGTTGAACGGTCTGGTGACGGAGGTCATCCCTGACGGGGTCTTCCAAGACCAGGCCTGGGACAAGGTCAGAAAAATCGCCGCCCTCCCCACCAACGTAAGCCAGTCTTTTCTATTTTTAATAATTAATTTTTAATAATTTCTTAACCTGCGGAGAAAGTCGACTTTCTCCAAGTAAATAAATAAATATTTAATTTTTTATCTCTCTGGTTTGTAGAGCATGGTATACTCTAAACAGTTAGTTAGAGACGTCGATCGAGAAGCATTGCATCGAGCTAATACAGCCGAATGGTATGTACATAATATAGCTACTTAATTATATGTATTTACAAAATACCTACAGATATAAAGATATAGATACCATAGTATCAAAGATTTTCTAAAGCTTCGAGTCTAAATTCTAAATTCTGTAATTTTATATTATAGGGATCGACTTGAGGAGCGTTTTGTGTCCGACGAGTGTATAGAGGCAGTCGTCAATTTCATGACCTCTAAATCAAATCTATGACCCCTCCCTCCACATAACTAATTAAATTTATTTTTTTTTAAATTTAAGTGATCATTATCATTATCATTATATGTATATCATATATCATAACCATTGCATAACATGTATACTTTTGTTTTGATTGTCATATTACTGTTAAAAAACGAAAAATAAATAAAATAAATATTTTCAGTCTAACTTTATGCCTAGTCAATTTACAAGAATATTTTAAGTCTTAAGTATCATAAGCACCTACCAAACTACATAATTATCATTATCATTACTCGCATTCTAGGCTAGGCTGCTTGTAAAGTACCTACTTGTAGAAATCGTTACTTGCACCCTATAAAGTACCTACCTACTATATAAAATACCTACTATATAAAGTACCTACTATATAAAGTATAAAATACCTACCTAAGGAAGTATATACCTAATCAACTTTTAGTTTTTGTTTTTATTGTATGGTAGAATATCATATCCAATGCTTTACTATATACCTACATGAAATATGATTAGAAGGCATCTTTAGTGTGGACAATTGTGATTTTGATAAGAAAAATAAACTTTTTTTTTTATCTAATTTAATCATATTATATACAATACTTATAATATAAATATAATGGACCAATGGTTTTAGCTGATACTGATTAGGCAAGCAAAGGGTTCGTCGTGTGACTCGATTGTTTCATTTTCTCGATGAGGATTATTTTTATCAGCTCTGATTTGTTGACTATATTTTTTGATTTTGATACACAAATAATATCACATTATGTATACACCCTACTTATATGATACGCTATGATACCAGTTCTACAGATATTATTACTGGTATTTACTCTATGTATATGCTTATTAGTACATAGTTAGATATAAACGAGATACCTAAATCAAATATTATCTGTAATAATAGCACTTGACTGATTCATAAAAAATATTCTTTTGTATTTTTTATAAACAATAATTTAAGAGTCTGAAATTGAAACTTCAAATTGTTTGAACGTTCGTTCGTTCTCTCTATTAAGTTTTGGAACCTTTAGGCAAATTTTTAAAATCGCATAAATGTACCGTTCTGTGGTGGTGAGTCGTGAGTTGGTGGAGGAACTTGTGGGGGCACCGGTGTCGAGTTTCGAGGTCAAGTCTGGCTCCACAACCTCTGACGGAATGATGGTAACCTTTAACCTTTCTACATAATTCTTATACATATATGATTAATGATTGCACACATACGCGTAGGTAGGTATGATTACACACATACGCGATACTAGGTACGTAGATATTATTATCATTGCTTTTTTTGTCGAAAATATAAAATGCGGTGTAATTTGAGACTGATCTCGAGAAATTTATAAAAAAAAAACTCCTAAATTAAAATCAAAGGATATATTTGTATGCCTATTAAAGATAAAAATTCCATTTTGAAAAAATTTTGCAGGGTAGTCTATTAAGTTTAAAGGTGGAGCTAGAGGGGGTTGGGGTTGATCCACTTGACCTCGTCCTTAAGCGTTTACCTGACCGAGAGAGCCAGAGGAACCTTGCTGTCTCCTTCAATATGTTTTGGACAGAGAATGCATTTTATGCTCAGATTGTTCCCAGGCTAAGGGCCCTTCTACAAAGGGCTTCAAGACTTGACATCCAACTTCCATTCCCAAAACACTACCACACTTTCAATGATGATCAGAACGATCACTTGTGCCTCGAGGACCTCAGGCCTAATGGTAAAAAAATATTCAACTAAAATAGGAACCTCTAACTATGAATATAAAAGTACTAATCCTAAGTACCTATCCTGAATATAAGGTTATCGGATGCCGGACAAATTTGTGGGTCTGAATTTTGGGGAGGCTGATGCAGTGATGGGGGAGGTGGGTAAATTCCATGCACTCACCTACGCCCTACTCAAATACGAAGGAGAGAAAATCTTCGAGACGCCCATCTACGAAGGAAAATCCAAAACCCTTCAGATCCTCACAACCGACTTTTTCTCAACCCCACCAGGAAAAGGTCAGTTATCATATCATTAAACCAAAAATTAATTAAAGTTAAGTACCTAGGTACTTAATTTTCAATCTCTTTTTTGATTTTCTGATTAGCAATGGGTGAGGTGATGTTTAATGGATGCTGGGAAGTGGCCAAGGATCTTTTAGATGGGGAACTTAAAGAGAGACTTGAGTCCCTTCGGGTTAAAAATATTTTGGAAATCGCCCTCAGAACAAGAAATGACCCCACAAACAAATACTTTACCTGTATTGTACAAGGAGATCTTTGGGTAAATTGTCCAGGATTTTTATAAACACCATAAGTACCTATACCAATACTGATAACTAGAATTTTATTTTATTTTTTAAAGTTGAATAATATACTGATAAAGTATGGGGATGACGAGAAGCCGATTTCGGTCAAATTCGTCGATTTCCAGCTTACTCATAAGGGGAATGCACTGGAAGACCTTGGATATCTTATCACTGTTATAAATTGATAGAAAATATTTTTTATAAATAAAATAAAATAAAAGCTAAATCTTAAGTTGATTAATAAATTTTATTTTAATAGACTTCAACGACGCCTGAATTAAGGAGGGTTCATTTACCAAAATTACTCGAGACTTACTATGAGGGCTTCACGAGGACCTTGGACCAATTGGGGGTAGACGGACCTCACGGATTCACTCGTGGGTTTTTCTTTGACAGTTTTTACGAGACACTCGAGTCTGCTTATTTTTACCTCCCTTTTGCTATCCCACTCCAACTAGGTAAATAATTTCCAAATATTTTTTTGTGCCTATGATAATAGCCATTTTGAACTGGAAAAGTGCCTAAATTCTAAATTTATCGGTTAGGTGATGCGAGTATTCGTGAGCAGGAGGAATCGAGTGAGCAAGCCCAATGGCTCCAGGATTTCATGGCCAAAACCAAAAAACTCATGGTATGTCACATTTTTTTCAAAAAACTTGAACTTTTTCATAATTTTTTTTTGTCTCATTTCAGGAATGTCCAGCTGCTCTTGCAAGGTTTCGTGAAATCACGAAAGAGATGCTGGAAATGGGGATACTCAAGTGATATAATATAATAATAAGTACCCAATTTACTGCTCATAAATTCAATTATCAATTCGATAAACAGATATGTAATTGAATTATCTGTATTAATTTGTACCTACATAATTTTATTTGTTACATAAATCTAAACCTTATCTAATTTTATTAATTATGAATTCTTACTTTTTAAAGATTTACTTTTTGCTCTATATTAAATTACGAATCATCGAACTCAAATCATCATTATATTATAGTATAATTATAATATGTACCTTATTTATAAGTATTAGATTAGGTAGGGCCGGCGGTTCAAGTACAGATAAGTACAGATTACAAGATATAAAGTAAATCAAAATCATTTTTTATAATAATTTTCCTTTGATCCGTTTCATTCCATTTACATTTATAGATTCGATGGGGAATCTATCGAATAGATCGATATATAAACGATATATTATGAACCTCTAAAAATGACAAAAACTCGCTTGAAAATATTTTTACAAAAAGAATGACCACTTTGGACTATAAATATGATATAAATAATTCATGAGTACTTAGGTACCCTATCCCTCCCCACCCTTATTATTAGGTACCTAAATGAATATTTGTTTTGAAAAAACATTGTAATGCCTTGGAAATTTTTTTCAAATATTTGACGTAGATTTTATGCTTACACCCACCGTCACCGTCACCGTACATAACCATACAAATTATATTACATAATAATTTCCCAAACTAAATGATGGTCAAAATTCCAGTGATAGTGATTATAGTGTCAATCTGGGGGGTGGTATCAGTGGTGTCTGGAAAAGTTCGAGTCAAAAGACAACAAAGATCCCCTGACCAACTCTTCGATGACTACTACGATAACCAAATTAGGCCGATTCGACAAGGTATTTAGGTTGGGCTTTTTATGACCATTCTCATATGACCCTGTCACCTTTCCGTAGGTGGCCAAAGATCGGCCAATGGACAGCAGTACGAATTACCAAGAAATCTCCAACAGCCAGGTACTTATTTTCTTTGTGTACCCTACTACAAAAGTACCACATAAAAATATTCAGATATAATTGCTCTCAAATACTTAATTAAGGTGAACCAAAATTCCTAGTTGCTCCGCCGCATTCATCGTTCCGTCAGTTTCAGGGCGGGAATGGGAATGGGATGTGTTCTTGTCCATGCTCATCTCCAGGAAGTCTACCCCAACCTCGACAGACCCAAAATCAACAGAACCAAAATCAACAAGACAACTCGGGAGGTTTTTTCTGGAATTTTGTCTTAATTTTCTTACAAAACCTTATTATTAAAGTACTTTTTTGTGTTGAAGGAGGTGCTCGACTAGCTCAACAACAGTTCCAGGATGACCCTCTCAATTCAGGCCAAGCACTTAAATCAAACTCATTTTATTTATATTACATTATCGCAATATCCTTTCTCATATTGATTAATAACTGAATAAAAAAATATACTAAAATATTATGTACTAACCAATCGAATCTAAACTAAACTTCTAAAATATCTAAATATCCTCAATACTTTTATATTACCCACTCTGAACTCTACTACCTACCAGTACTTAAATTTAAAAACTAGTGATCTTAATTTTAACTAATTTTAATTTTTCCTGTCCATATAAAATATAGAATACCTACAACAGATAGGACCTATCCTGCTCAATAAAAGATACCAAATAGAATTTTGTGTAGGGTCAGGGTAACACAAGCAAAATACTTCTATTTTTAATTTAGTTCGTTTATTTCCATTTAAATAGGTATATGTATCAGTAAAACGGACAATAAATGCTTGCTTATTTCTATTTAAAATATTTAAGATATACCTACATTATTTTTTACATACTTAAGTATGAGTATGTATCATCTATCAGAGACAAAGAAAAAAAGGTTAATTTTAAAATACTCCGTACCTTTTTTATACTTAAAAGTTAAGTGATTTGTGATTTATGTAGCTAGTAGTAATTAGGTTACAGTTTCAGAATAGAATCGACAATTTTTTTAACATGGATAAGAGCTTTAAACTTAACTAACGAACTAAAGTAAAGTAAAGTTAGTTTTTTCGATTTTTAGCAGACATCACCTTTACTCTTATTCATAGTTAGAGTTAGAGATAAGGGTAGTGGTTTCTTTATAAGTTATATTTTGTATTCTATTTATTAAGGGAATATTATTCTTACTTTTACTTTAGTATCAATTAGAGTTAGAGTTAATTTGCTTTTGTAAACGAGGTTTTGCCCACTCGACGAAATCATCTATGAGAACAGGCCTGGAAATAATAATAAAAAAAAATGAATCAAGAAATTAATAAATTAACAAAAGGTTTTTATTTTAGTTTGTAATTTGTGTAATTATTTCTTACCAGGCACCCTCTTCGTCGTAATTAACTAAATCTGGAGATATAGTATGACAGAAATCTAGAAGTAAAACCCATGTGTCTATTTTGTAAAAAAGAAAAAGATTAGTAAATTCAATGGCTCAAGTATTAATAAGGGTCAATATTTGTTGTGAATGAATTTTGAATTTACCTCTAGGGATTGATCGTTTATGCTGCTCCTACAAAATTATGATAAAAAAATAATCATGTTAGTATTAATTAGTATGGTAGATCTTCAAATTTCAAAAAAATAAAATAAAAATAATTTACTTGTAGAAATTGTATCCATAAAAGTAAAAGTTGGAATTTCCCTTGTAATAGCTGTAAAATATTAGATATTTCGTTTTTTAAGAATCGTTAAGAATAAGAATAATCGTATTTGAATGTTGTTTTGTGAGAAGTGACAAAAAAAAGTTAAAATACTCACGATTTCCCAGTAAGGAATTGCCATATCTAAAATTTAAGACAATCCAAAATTAAATATAATAATAATAGTTATAAAAATAAAATCATTTTCATTTTTAACAAACCTAATTCGATCCCTTTTTGGTTTGGGTTCTTGGCATACGCGAAGGAAAAGATGTACAAATCACGAAATTTATTCATATCTGAAAACCACATTAATCATTCATTTTTTAAATTAAGGTAAAAGATCGATAGATAATATAGGTATTATTGATTAAGTCCTACCTCTAAGTGTATCTGATTCAAGTGAACTTAATTTGTTACGTAATTTATCTATTGAATCAACTCTAAATTTAAGAAACAAAAAATATTAGTTAGTTTATCAGGTCAGGAATAATTTATTTGATCAATGATAATTTGATTTTACCCCATATCAATTAAACCATTGCAAAATTCATCTCTAGTAAATTCACATTGAGTCGCTGCTCTCATTTTCCAAGCTAATATAAGAACCTTTAAATTTAAATAAAATAAATATATACCTAGGTAGGTAAATAAAATACATAATCCAAAAACTTTGAATATTATTTAACAATATAAATTACAAGTCGAGAATCAGGAGGTAAATTGAGATCTTGTAATAAACGAAAGACTCCTTCAGCTCCCATTTTATCATTGTCATTTGGGTCTACATATTTGAAAATAATTATTAAAATTTACTATAATAGGAATAGGCAATTGTGATGTAAAATAATATTAATATTAATATTAATATTGTTTTTACCTCTGTACTTATTAAATAATTGATCTATTTTCTTTCTGTCAACAGATAATGCTTTATTTGCCATTGGGTTTGCTGATTGGTAATATAAATCTGGATTTTGAAAATAAGCGTCACTTGCGAGTTCTAATTTCCAATCTATTTTTATAAAAAAATTCGTTTGTCATTTTAAATTTGTTTTATATTAGACATTTAAATTCAAATAAATAAATAAATAATTGATCATTTGTCATTTATGTATCTACTTTTAAAAATAATAAAAATAAAAATTACCGTTTTGGGATAGACAAAATATTGCCGTTTGCTCACTCGTCTATGAAAAAATTAAAAAAAATTATTCCAGATGATGAACAATTAATAAATTACATAAACAAGGTATATATCGTATATAAAGTAGTAGATTTACAGAGACAGACAGAGTATGTTTACTATTTTTTAAAATAGATTTCATAAAACACTAACCTGAGTGAATGAGACGAAGCGTTTAACCTAAAAACAAGAATATATAAAAATTAGGTAGGTACCTACCTAATATAATTTTCAATCTCATTTTATATTCATAACTTTAGCTTCTGATTATGAATCTCGATCATTTATTTCCTAATTACTAATTACTCTATTCTAAATATTATTGGTTTATTAATTAGATAAGATTAGAAAAATTGCTTATTTTACGAGTCAATATTTGTAATTCAAATTACATTGTAATCTGAAGTTTTCGTTAATAAAAATGAAATCTAATGTTCTAAATATAATCTTCATTTTTAAAAAATTAAAAATGTTATTTTCATAAAATAAGCATGTCAAATTAATTATACTCTATTCATTTCAATTTCAAATACAATTCTGAAAAAAAAACCAATATAATTCAGAGCGAGGTATTCAGAGCTTTAATTAAAATGAATAGACTAACATTAAGGTAATAAGACAACAATACAT
This sequence comes from Nanhermannia cf. coronata Gr-Ori-00579, assembly GCA_034699045.1. NCBI lineage: Eukaryota > Metazoa > Arthropoda > Arachnida > Sarcoptiformes > Nanhermanniidae > Nanhermannia > Nanhermannia cf. coronata Gr-Ori-00579. Next base: position 10,772 of record JAQIXA010001872.1, read on the forward strand.
GCATTATGCTACATACCTTGTCCTTTTGAGTTGACTTCAACTTATGCTAAAATAAAATAAAATAAAAATTAGTCATAATATTTTAATGGGAATACTTGTGGTAGGTATTATGGAAAAAAATTATTTTAAATGGTCAATCCAACGGACCATATTATTAGTCTCAAAGAAATGGGCACCTTGAGCTCACTTAAAGATCTTTTATTATGGTATTAAAAATTTTGTGATTTGGAACATGAGACAGAGATCTATGTGTGTATGTGACCCCTCATTTGTACAACTTAACTTTAGTGATAATAAGTGATAGTGGATGACTCGATGACTTACCATGACCACTTTTATTTTGTAGTATCAGATTCCAAAAGAGGATAATAACAATTGAATTGATTAACTTCACTTCCGGGATTTAATTACTTAAGAACTCCCTCAAGAACTTCTTTATTAATCTCAAAATAATTCTCGAGATATCCAAGTTTATTAGGTGGTGGTGGTATCAGATAATGGTCTAAAGAGAGCAAAAAATACAAGTTAATAACGAATAAAATAGAAATAGTTAAAAATAAAGTAAAAACTTACTTGCTACTTGCTTATTTTAGATTAGACAAACTACTCCATCAGTAATCATCATAATCCTGAGATTTGCAATAAAAATGTCGAAAGGTGTCCAGCAGGAGCAGATGATGATGTAGAGAATGATTAATAAACACTTTTTAATTTTGATTTATTCTTCTAAGTTATTATAAAGTGTCCAAATCAACTTTTTTAGGTAGAAGGTATTTTACAGCTAAAAAAGAAGAAAAAATGAGGTTTTTTTTTGTGTATTTTTTGACATTTTGCTTTACCACCATTTAATTACAAATTATAAATTACCTTTAAATTGGCTGGTAAATTATCCGATTTCTAAGCATCTCCTTCTTCATGCTTTTTAGAGAGTTGAACTTAATTAAAAATCTAAAATCTAACTTTTTAAAAGATAATTGCTAAAAAAAATTTATTTTTTATTCATCGATGATTTCGATTGAGATGTTATAGAAAATAGAATAGGCCCTACTATCGAATCCTATTTCCTATAGCATAGCTAGCTAGGTCTAGGTGTATGTAAAGGCAATTTTAAAAAAATTTGGCCTATATTTTCAGCCTAAAATTAAAAAAGTCGAGTATAAGAATAAGATGGCGTTTTTGGATGATTCAAGAGGATTTTTATTAGGTGTAAAATGCTATAAAAACAAAAGGGAAAAAAACGGTCGAAATTGATTGACCTTTCATTAAAAAAAGGTCAAAGGCCTTTAAAACGGACTTGCGACTAGTACATTAGAGTGAAAGCAAAATTAAATAATAAAAGGCAATCACCCAAATATTAGACATTTTAGATCCATATTTATAATTATTTTTTTTGTAACAGTTTTTATTTAACGTTATAATAATCACCCTTTAACTCTTAATTTTAATTAGTTAACTTTTACATAATAAGATCTTTTTTTACATAATAATTAAGTTTTTTTTAGGATTTTTTATGTATACATTTGAAACAATTACATATTGTTATTTATAGATATAGTTAGATAGGTAACATAAGGTCAATAGGTAGGTAACTTTCTCCAGCATTTTAAATGCCATTAATTAATGTAATGTAATGTAATGTAAGTATCTAATTTAAATAAGTATTCACAATTCAGAGTTTTTTAATTTAGATTTACTATTATTATTATTCATAATATAATTAATAATAATAATAATTACGTATTGCATTTGTGAGTACTACACATAATAATTTATGTAATTTTTTTTGTACCTACAGTATAGTAGCAATAGGAAAATCTCTATATTTTTCTATTAATGAAGACTAATGATGAGACTGATGGCTATGATATTTGCTAACTATACTATTTCCCAAGACCGTGTTTGTTATATCGTATTTAAGTAGGTACTAACAACCTATATATCAATTTCAATAGTTTATCACCTAACAATTTATGTTACCTATCTGTATTACAATAATTTATAGACTACAGCTTACTTGTAGACTGATGTAGAGTACACACAATACCTAGATATTATGTCTATTATTCAAATAATAAATAAGTTATTAAATTAAGCAGCATGTGATTAGAGTTAGAGTAGTAATAACTGATCTGATAACGATAACTAGAATTTAAATTAATTATTATTTAAAAAAAAGTAGAGTAGGTAATTGAGACTTGATTTTTAGTGAAATGCGAGCGAAAGCGAAAATACTAACCTAAGATTTTTCGTAAGTTTTACATTTTTTTTGAACTACAAAATATCTTACATAAACTAGTACCTTACCTTACTACACTACCTACTTAATATACATATTGTAGGATTTATTAAGACTAAATTTTTGCATTGAACAACTGTATAGTTGTTCTATATTTTTGGTTTTTTTTAGCTACAATTATTTATAAAGTAATTTTTTCGTAAGTGTATCTTTAAATTATTAGTCAATATCAATAGTTTGCATATTTTAAATTTTACTATTTTTAAATAAAGGCAAATTGGCACACAGGTAGCTTAGCTTCTTAGATTTTTAAAAATTATAATAAATAATAAATAATTTTAGGCAAATTAAAAATTAAAACAGTAAAAATAAAAAAATAAATGCCCTTAGACAATGACTTGTTTGTAATCGCTTAAAAATAATAAAAAGTATTAAAAATTGAGATTCTTTTTGTGATAGTTAGTTAAAAGTTTAAGCTTATTTTTGCCATATTAATTATTAAACTTTGAAAATTGCGTTTAAAGTATCTACTGATAGATCCGATCAGTATTAAGTTTTTTTAGCAACATCGCATATACCTAAATTATATACTGACTGAATTAAAAGTAATTGAAACAACTAGGTAATAATGGATAATTGTAATGAGTAATAAAAGTCTTGATTAAATATACGGATCAAATTACTTTATCCGTGAAATAAGTCTTTTGGTTTTCAAAATAGAATGCTTAAAAATACTACTACGAGTTTAAAAAGGAATGAGATACGATAAATGAGATTTTTGGAGAAAATAGAAAAATGAGATAAATAGAAAAATACCTAGTTTGATAAAAAACATAATGAGAACGAGAATGAGCATTTTGAATAATAATATTAAGTTACTTAATTGTAAAGTGAATTCCTTGACCTTGACCTCGGTGTTGAACAAGCTGACATTGCTTTTCTTGTTGAAGTATGAGGCTTTGAATTATTATAATGACTGTGAGTATGAGTGTAGTTAAGTGCTGAGATGTTGTTTGATGCAGAAGAAGGTCTTATAATTCCATTTAGCCCACTATTGCTTCCACCACTATTAAACAGTCCTAAGGAGGATTTTCGGTTTCGATCACGGGCTCCTCCAGGCCCCGCAATCGGCGTTCTCTCTCCCCGTAGGCGCCTTGCATTCCGGCAAGGGTCGTTACGAACTAAAAATTCTTCGAGTGTTTCCCAACCTCCGCCTTTATATAAAAAAACCAATTCTCAAATTAAAAGAAAGAATTTGGAAGTACCTACAGATACTATGTACTTTGGAGTACATAATAGTACTTTATTATGTACCTTTTTTACAATAAATAATTAATTCAATATTGTTCATTACCAATTCTAACCATGACATGAACTCCTTTTAACAACTGTTTTAAAATAGAAATTTGAGTTAATAATTTTTTTTACAAAAAATATGCACACACAATACACAAATACTTTTAAAAAAATTTACTTACCCTAACAAAAACTGTTCTTCCATTAATATAATATTTTCCCTCAGATAGCTTCCTAAGTTTAAAACTTTGTTGAGTTTCTTCAATGCAGCAGCAATGTTTGATGGTCGTTTTTGTGACCTCGTTGACCTTTAAATCCAAATCTGTGGGTTTAAGTTCAATAGCTGAAGTCGAAGTTGAGGGAGTTTGATTATTTTGACTATTATTATGATCTTCAACTGGAAGTCCTGAATCGATACTATCGCTTAATTGACTCTCAATTTTCTCTTCAATATGATTGATACATTCTTTAATTTCCTCTATTATTCCTTTTTCTTTGGTATGATGTCCAGCTTCCTCAGTGCTATCCGTTTTGTCAGTATTAGTAGAAATATCTTTGGTAGTAGTAGTAGTGGTGGTGGTCGTTGATGTTGTCGTTGAAACTGATTGTTTATTAAATAATTCCACTTCCTCTTCATCTTCTTCGAAAAGAAGCTTCGAATTTTTTTGTTGTAGCTTTTGATGAGGATAAAGGGGTTTAGGTCTTATAATCGGTGGAGGTGTTGGTGATGGATTAATTGCCATAAAATTATTTTCTTCATCGAACAATTGATTCTGCTGCTCTCGCTGTTGCTCATCTATTTGATTTTCAACTATAGAACAACAAATATAAAAAAATTTAGTGGGTGTATTGCATATTTACTGCTTAAAGAGTATCTAAAATCGAAGGATGTACGAGTATGTATTATTCTAGAATAAAATATAAATCTTACAAGCCACTAATGAAGGTGGGTCAAATCCATATTTCATGGACTGTCGAGCAACTTCCATTAGGCAAACGAGAATCGATCTAAGCTCACCATGACTTACCTACAGAAAATAAATATGAAATAACAATTAAGTAGTTTGAGAATAGGTAAATAACAAAATTTTAACAATAAAAATTAATAATGAGAATCACTTATCGTTAGAATAAGTGGTACTTATAGTAGTTAACAGTTAATCGTCCTTACCAAATCTTCAGTTTCGAATAACAAATTTTCATGTACACCAAGTTCTTTACAGAAATTAATAAAAATCGCAATATTATCTCGAGCAAAAAAGGATCCCTTTGAAGCGGTGACACGAAATCTTCCTCTCAACATTGGTTTCACTTGAGCATCTGGATCTTGTAATGCTCTATCCTGAATTTTTGAAGCGAGTTGACAAAGCACAGACCCAGTCTCTAAATTTTCCATTAGAGAACATGGTGTTATTTGTGTTCCTAAATATAATTACATAAAATTGGTCAGCTTATAATATAATTGAATACATGTTTAATTAAATCTTATTGTAAAAAATGATGCCAATCCAATCTAACCAACCTAAAATGGAGTTTATCCTAAAAAAAATAAATTTATAAAATTGGTTAGCCTTATTAATTGACTGTTTCATGTTTTAATTTAGGTAAATAAAATTATAATAATTACCAGTCTGCCAGGTCATGACATATTGGAATTAAAGATCTTTCTTGACTATAAATAATTTTTTCATGAAACAAATACAAGTGATCTTCATCTGTTTGAGGAAAATTAAAAGGTCGATCAAAATTCGAGGAAAATCCGTCAAATAAAGGTGAGGAACTTCTACTTCGAGACCTTCTTGGCATAATAGGACTTTGTTCGCTTCCAGTCATACTGATTGGTGTCATGTTTCCTCCACCACCACCACCAAGGTTAAAGCTATTCAGTGTCGATGTAGATCCAGAAATTGAGCCATTCTTTTTTCCTCCTCCTCCATATCCCATCCCGATTGGAAAACCACTATTACTACCACCACTACTATTATTGGTTGCAGTTGGAGTATTAATTGATCCAACACCACCACCACCACTATTATTATAATTATAATTGGTATAATATCCAGATGATCCATTGTTGTTGCTATTATTAAAAACTCTTGATTGTGTTGTTTTAGGTGGTTGTGGTTTAGGTTGTGGAGTTGAATAAGATGGCAACGAAGGAGGTGGTAATGGGATTGCAGCTGCTGTTGTTGTTGTTGTCGTTGTAGCTGTTACTGGTTGTTGCTGTTGTTGTGGTGTATTATTATGTGGTGATGGTGTTGTTCCAAAAACGTTGGGTGCAAAACAGTCTCGGATTCCGATTGACCTTCGACGTGACCCCCTGTTAAAAAACATAAAAAATTTTCAATTATATAATAATAGGTAAGTAAATTCAATTAAAAATGAAATCTTAAAAAGTGATTTTTAAGATTAATTTAGGTTATAAAATGTGATATTTACATTTGCCAGTAGCTGAATGCGGCCATAGTTGACATTTTATTCCGAGTCTCCTCTGTCTCTGCTGATTCTTTAATTATCGAGGAGGATTAATTCTTCTCGACATTTAAACATTGTCATTGACCAGATGACCAAATTAGGTCCTCCACCTTCACCAGGCAGGACCAAGCAAAAGAGTCAAGTGACACACACACACACACACCAGACACCACACCACAGTGCAGAGGATTTAATTCAAAAATTATGTAACTTGCTTTGTATTTTGTTTTGTAGTAAGGTATTATATAATGTGTATAATGTCAATGTCTGTTATTTAAAGTAAGAAGGTACGGTAGTAGGGTGGTAAAAAGGGTAGGTAGAAGGTCGTATGATATTCGATTCTGGAAAAGTTAAGGATAAAAAAGTGTAAAATAAAAGTGTGTCAACAAGAAAAGTTGAGGAGCACTTTTTGTCAATTCATTGGAAATTGTCAACAGTCTCAGTCAATGGAGTGAGGTGAGTGGCCAGGCCAGTGGAGTACACCTCTCGTCATAGATGATTATGTAAGATCTATACTTAAGGTTATTATTTAAGTAGAGTAGGGTAGGGTACCTATTTACATTTTTCTAAATAACTTTTAAAAATTTATAATTTATAACACTCCACTTACTTCACCAGTTTCAGTTCAGGTTCAGACAGCATGTAGAATGTACAGTACAGATAGAATGTGAATAATGTATAATGTATATGTAGGGTACTACTGTGTCTGTGTATACATACTACGTTTTTTTATACACGAACTACTATAGAGTACAATATAATTATAGACTCTATGCATATGATGCATGTATTGGTATTGGTTAAGCATTAATGTATTGGGAATCCCAAATTGGGATTCCCGATTCCCAATTCCCAATCCCAATTTGGGATTGGGATATGGAATTTGGGATAAAATTATACTTTTGCATTTTGCATTTGCATTGGACTGCTATGCTGCTGCTGGACTTGAATTTGAATACATTTAGTAAAAAAAATACTTATTTTAATGTATTCCATTACATAATATTATAAATAATACATAATTAATTAAATAATTATTATATGTACATAGGTACAGACAGACATAGGTATAAGACTTTAGGTATAAGTGAATCAAGTAGAAAACAAAAGTCTTTACCTATTAAATTAACCAATAAATCTACCTAGCCTATGTATATCATATCTCCTCAAGTTTTTTATAATTTTTTTTTAAACATAAAATACATAATTTAATGTACCTACCTACACCTACCTACATATTTTAATAAAGTCAAATCTTAAATCTGAACTTTGGACCTTTATAAATATGTATTACGTATCTCTACCACATATTTATAATAGGTAATAGGTAGGTACTAATACTAATATAGGTAGGGTACTACAATTGAATTCGCCGAATTTTTCAATTAAATTCCGAATCTGAAATTCTCAAACTCAAATGATTATGATGATGATGATGATGATGTATGGTAAAGTTAAATGGTATGTCGTATTAAAATGAAAATGTTGTTTATTTGAGTTTTTGGTCGAATAATGTATTGTCAAAAATATACATTTGTATTGTATTGTACTCGTAGGTACATATTTTTATGCATAGAATAATAGAGCTAAGCTTTTATGTGAATGTGAATTGCCATTTAAAATTAAAATTGTTTTGATATCTTGGATTTGGATTTTAACTAACCTTACCTTATATAACCTTCTATACAATGCCTATATGTACCATTCTAATAAACCCTACTATTACCTACTTCATATTAGTGTATGTATGTATATTGGTACCTAGTACCTACCTTATTTATTAATACATACCTACCATACATACCTAGGTAAGTAATGTAATTTAAGATAGACAAATACAAGTAGGGTACACAAAAACACTTTTATAAATAAATTGCCTCTACATATTTCTCTGCCTAGAAATTTGATTCTTGTTTTAGGTAGGGTAGGGTACTTACTTTGTGCAAATAATATGGTATATTATGCATTTTATAAATACGAGTACCTATGTATGGAGTATATTATGAGTACATATTACATAACCACTTAACTAACTTGACCACTTATCTATTATAATCATATTTATACCATTAATTTTATAGGTTAGTTATACTAGTTATATTTATTTAAATTTTTGGAATAAGAAAATTAAATGGCCACAATTACGATCTCTAGTCAATATCTCTAGTAGGTACTTAGGATTAGCATTTACAGTATATTACTATTTACAGATAAGTACTTGTAAAATTAGAGTCAAAAAGTGTGATTTTTCAGAGCTGAATTGAATAACTATACTAGATAAAATACATAATAATTTAATATAATATTTGTGTTCATTATATTTATGTAGTGGTATTTGGTATAGGTTATTTCTCAAGATCAGAGAGTAGATTTTGGCTTTTGACTTTTGACTTTCTCCAAGAGAAAGTCAAAATTTTTTTTAATCCTGCCTTCCTTTGAATCATTTTATTTCTAACCTTGCCTTACTTCAAGTACTTTACCTACCTATATAATATATTACTATTAGGTATGTACGATCAAATAGGAATTTTCTTGAGTAAAAAGTTGACAAAATCTCTAATAATTGGCAAAAAAATTCTGGAAAAAAACCCTATTGATATTTGGATGAGAGATTACTAAATGATTAAGATTTAAATTTTCTTTTTGAAAATAAATCCTGTCCTAATGAACCTTATATTTGGGTACTATACATATATATTATGTATTATTGGATTTATGGAATTTGAATCAATTCATGGAATTTGGGCATTTTTTATTTTTAAAACCTGAATTTATGGTTTTAGAAACCGATTTTAACCGGAACCAGGATTTTTGCTCTTATTAACATTGATTGACTATAATAAAAAAAGTAAGTACCCTATATAATTAAAATTAATAATTAGGTATAGTATATTTATACATATAAAAGTAACATTTACCACCTTAATTAAACGTATAATTTAACTTCTTATTCTTTTCATTATATTGCTAACTATACTTTAGAATATAATATTTTATACGAAAATACGGATAGAAATCATTCATTATATCATTTTTTTCATGAAAATATTACTTTTTATTTATTTCTCAAGAGTTATCCTCAAAAATACCACTTACATTTAATAGTAGAGTAGGGTAGGGTAGGTACTAGCGGGTACTTACAATTAATAATAAATATGGAATATCTACTGATATAATGAAATGTAATTAGTAGGGTACCTTATGAAATGAAAATAAAATAGAGATTTATAAAAGTTTACAAAAATAAAATAAAATTAGAGGTAATAATCGTAGCCAGTCAGCAGAAGATTATTTATTTATTTAGACTTTATTTATTTATTTATTTATTTATTTAGAAGTTGGTTTCAAGTTGGTTTGATTGTTTAAATGGCACATTGAACTTATGAAGCCCCTTCATTCGTCCGCTTCATTTTTTTACGCATTTTTCCTCAAGGTTGTGGGCAGGATTGGTCCTTCGAGACCTTCCAGCTGACCCCCAACCCTTTTTTTAATTTTGGTTCAAAAAAGACAATTAAAAAGTACCCTACTGTACTGATTTAAAGTACCCTACTGTACTTATTTAAAGTACTAATTAAGGTTCTAAAGGGTACTTACTTTTTAGCAAAGCAGAAAGAGAAGTGAGCCCTCAGGTCATGGCTTAGAATGAACAAAAGTAGAGGATTCAATGAGACCTTTTTCAAAACCAAAAAAGGAACTTCATTAGATTAGAGCCTGTATACTTATTGCATAATATATACCTATACATTTATATAGTACCGATAGTATAGTGTAAGTGTAAGTGACTTACATGTAGAAATGCGACCCTTTTGAAGAAAATCCAGTAGTAGAGGAACGAGTTGAGAATCGACTCTGGAAGAATCGAAGGAGGTAAATCCAGTGGAAACCTAATTTTTGTATGGGTATATATAGGGTATTGTTAAAATTAGGCATTAGATTTTAGAGTTTTTTTTATGGATCTAAAACCATAAAAGCCTAATTAAAACCCCGAAATATTCATAAACTAAACCATTAATGATTATCGAGAAAAAATCTTTATTTAAAAGAAGTTAATGATGCTTAAAAAAGGTATTTAAATTTGCGTACCTAAAAACACCCAGGGGTAGCCAGCATAGGATAAAAATGAGTGAGTAGTAAATGGAGTTTCTCATGAGGAGGAGTCGACGATCCTGCGGTGCCTTACACAACGGATCCTGCAAAAAAATCAGCCAGCCAGCCAGCCAGTTAATCAATTATCGTTCAAAAATTGAAACGATGAATGGCTTATTTTAAATAGGTTAATATGTTATGGGTAAAAAGGCTTTTAAATTTAAGATAGGAAGCTGCGGGTACCTTGCAAAGAGTTAGGATCCTGAGGGTGTACATCGTCTGGCACATGTCTTAAGTCATTGTCAGAAAAAAAGAGAAAAAAAAAATTGAACTCGACTTTCAACTTTCACTATCTATAATCTATAATAAAACGGTTTTACCCTCACGAAAGCCCGCACCCTCAGATTACAAGATAATTTATATAAATATAGTTTAATT
>JAQIXA010001873.1:0-21298 GCA_034699045.1 Nanhermannia cf. coronata Gr-Ori-00579
ATTTAAATAAATTATTTAAAGAATCATTGTTAAAACCTATATAATAATTAAATGTTACTAGTTTCAATATTGCAAATTGGTATCGCTCTATAATAGTTAATAGTTTTAGCCTATTTAGTATTTCATAAACATTGATTTTTTTCTTAATTGATTTAGCATTTACATTGGAATTTTTAGAGTGCTTAATTAGAAAATACTTAGGATAGAAGTAATTAATCCAAAATACATTAATTTTGTGCTGTAAGGTAATGACCTTTAAGGGGTCATATCTCCGAAATAAGGAAAAGGTAAATTCTCCCACATACCCTATTTTTCTTAGAAAATTTTTTTCTATATAAAAATCAGTGCGTGCAAATTGCGACCTTGCCCTCGTTAGTCAGAACTACATTAATTTTATATTATGTTATTTATTCAATTTTAACAAAAAAAAATCAACAAATTTTGAAGTAATCCACTGCATAAGCTTCTAGTGTGATCCAAAAAAGATGAATTACAAATTTATTCGGTATGAATGGAAATTTCTTCCTTACTATATGAGAAAGTAAAATCTATTAAGGTTTTAGTTTTATGGAATAAAATGTGACACTGTCCATTTTTGTCCTCAATAATATCATACACTAATTAGAATTTTGTATATTTAGTCCATAGCAACTTTTATTAATTAACAATAATAAGTTGATAGTATGTACAGGGTGATTCATATATCTATGGCGAGAAATTTAAAATTTTTAAGACTGTAATAAACTAAGAACCTAAGACATTTTTACAAGTAGGACATGACGAGTTATAGGTCAATGGACTTCCTAACAGAGAGTTTATGAGAGAAAAAATGCTACCTAATAAAATATACCTAATTTAGTTTAAGAACCAAAATATTTTTTCATCTGAAATAAGAGATCGATTCAGTTTTTTACGCTGGTTAAGAATATATGAAAACTTTTGGTAAACTTTTGGTGAACTTTTGGTACGTACGATTTTTCTCTCTAAAACTCCGAATAGAATTGCACAAGTTCATTGACCTATATCTTTTGACGTTTTCATCTTATCATCAAATGGTTTGCAGATTATTGACCTCCGTTAAATTCTATATCAAATTCATGTATGTCTCACTTGTTAAAATATTTGAGTTTCTTATAGTTTAATTCAGCTTAAAAATGTTTGAAAATTTTCACCATAGATACATGAATCACCCTGTACAAAACTGGGGAACGGGACCTTAAATTCTAGATTTATTTTAAATAAAAGTAGTTAGTACAGTATAATTAATACATACCTGTAAATCTCACAATGTGATTGGCTAAGTCACCCCATATTTGCCCATTTCTTGGATACATATGAAGGATACGAATAAAGGGATATCTTGATTTTTTAATTTCATTCTAATAAAATAAAATAAAAGAAATTAATAAGACACAATAAATAAATTAGTTATTTTGAATATTATACCCGAACACAATATCCACAAGCTCGAAGGAAGGCAATATCTGATAAATGCTCTGGTTGATCTTCAAAATTTGTCAATTCATACAATGCATTGTTAACAACATCAATATAATTGTTCGAAAGGCTCAATGAACATAAAACCAATAGTGGTTCGATCACATGAGGATCAATTTGATAACTAGAATTTAGAAAAAAATTATAGACATAGGATAAGATAAGATTGATATTATTAGATTAGGTTAGGTTTAACAAGTTGTTAAAAAATTGTTTACCATTCAATTAATTTATTCTTTGCTTGATCAAAACCATCTAATTTTTGCAAAACTAAAGACATTCCAATCATTGTGTAAATTTTTTGTTTATAATCATCCGGAAGTATTGGCTTGCATAGCATTTCCTCATAAACTTTGTAAGCTTCTTGATAATTTCCAACTAAAATTCAAAAATAAATGAAACACCTTTTATGTAAATAACTCATTAGTATTAGATTAGATACGAAAATAAAAGATTGAATGAGCTTACGCTTTTTATGAATCAATGCCTCTGTTGCACAAAGTTTAAAAGTTCTAAACTTAATTTTTGAAATTATTTCAAGCCCTTCATAAAATTCTTCTTTTTCTTCAAGAATTATAGCCAAGTTAAGTCGAATTATTTCTATAATAAAATGTTTCTTTTCTTCACCAATATTCATAGCTTCACAAATTTCTAAACATTTTCTAAAACAATTTTCTGATGTTTGCTTTAAACCTTCGAGACCAGCTAAAATTCCTTGATAGTTCATAGCTTCAATATCTTTTGGATGTCTACCTTTTAAATATATAATAATCGATATTAGGTATATTATAGCTACACTTATACATTTCAATTCCAAGTAAAAAAAATTACTTACTTATATATCTCGTTATTAAGTCCAGACCAGTTGTATATCCATCTTCAAAGTTAATAAAATAAAGATATTCTCTTGTTTTAATAGAACTATCACTCATATAAGCAACTAATTTCTCAATAAATCGAATTGTTGCAATATCATTCGCATTCTCCATTTGAGAAGAGTGCCTGAACAAATCTAACGCCTCAGTTGAATTTAAGTGTTCAGCAAGATATGCCTAAAATAAGAATTCGAATTTGAATCCGAAATGAATTTACTGATTTAGTGGTATATTAAAGTTAAGTAGGGTATTTTTACCTGTCCAATCCAAGATGTTGAATACCTATTAATAAAATCACATTACTTTATCATACCCTATTACTTGCAATATCGACTATTGACTCACCTAGGATTTAATCTTTGAGCTCGAGAAATACATTTATAAGCCATAGCGTATTTCTTTTGCAAGAAATGTAAAATCCCCATATTACTCCAGGTAACAGCATTATTTGGATTGATTTTAGTGCTTGTGATGAAAGCATGGAGTGCCAATCCAAAGTTATTTTGAGCTTGAGCAACTATCCCCAGATGATTCCAATGGATATAGCTATCATCATCAGCGATTATGGAGAATTTTGCATATGTCATTGACTTGTTCAATAAGATAGCTTTAGCATCTTCATCATTTGAGAAAAGTGAACGCATGTAATATGATCTTGATATTGAATATAATGTATAGCTTTGTAATAAGATACTATGATTTGAACCTTCTTGAATTATTTTAACAGCCTTTTCAAAACAGCTAAAAAAACAAAAAAAAATGTTTAAATAGCTTCAATTTCATTTCAATTCTAATGAAAAATCTTACAGTGTGCCAACTGAAAGTAGCTGTATTAATCCAATTTTAACAGAATCACAGTTAGTTGAATAACTTTGAACATTTTCTTTTAAAAATATGCTAGGTATTTCGAAAATTGACTCTTCTGGAAGATTCTTAATCAATAAAGTAAACTCTCCCATCATTATCCATCCTTGAAGATCATCTTCTTGCTTCTGAATAGATCTGTTCAACAAGAAAAAAAAATCTTATTATAAATTCATATAAAAAGCTGGCATTTTAATTCAATTGTAAGTTATTTTACCGAAATGCTATTCGCAATCCAGAATTTATCGACGATATACAAGAATGATCTAAATATTTGGATAAATATTCTTTCGATAAGTCCAAATAGGCAAGTGATAACTCCAAAAGAGCAGGCAAATATTCTTCAGCAATTTGGCTGAGAGTTTCAACAGCCTAGGTAAAAATTAAATTTTTATATAATCTCATTTAAAAAAATCCTGCATAAAAAAACATTTTTTAGCTCTTACCTCTTGATATTCCAATAAGTTCTACAAATAAAATATTTTATAAAAATACAAATTACATGCATGTAAAATAAAACAGGTATTTAGAAATACATACCCTTTGAATTTGTCCAATTTTATAAAGACAAAATGTTTTATCGCGTCCAAGTTCCATCGCTTTAGTATACGCTTTACGTGCAGATAAATAAGATCCTCTTTTACAGTAAGCCTCTGCAATATTTTCCCAAGTTGCACTTTAAATTTAAAAAAATACATTTTCGTAAATTGCTAATAATTACTTACTATAAATATGGTAAATTATTATATTATATTACCTATTTGTATAATCCCTTTTAAGAATATTTTGAAATGCAAAAATTGCTTCGTCAACTTGACCTTCTTTTAGAGTATAAACTGCAAGACGAAAATTAGCCCATTGAGTATCACTACTTTTCAAATATTTTAGAGATCTCAAAATAACTTTTAAGTAGTTATCCTAAAAAAAATTAAATAAAATTAGTCATAAAAATTATGTTTTAATAATTAGATTAATTCTAAGTTTAAATGTGAAATAATTGCTTACATAGTCTTCTATTTTGGAATATAAATCAGACAATAGTAAACCATAAGTCTTGCATTTGTACAAAGTGAATGCTTTTTCCAAATAATCTACTGAACTTTTAATATCATTATCATTTTCCGATATTTTAAATAGACTCGAATAAAAATAAGCAGCCTAAAAGAACAAGTCAAATTAGCTTATTATGTAATCCAATAAAAAACGAAATTAAGAATATTTCTTACAGGTTGATTTGACCATTTAATGGTTATCTAAAAAAAATAAGAACAGTACAGTCAAATTTATCTAGTTATCTATCCAATATTAAGCTAGTTTTATTTACCTTTGTAAATAAATCAAATGAAGCATTTGTTGAATCCTTTAGGTACTTCAAATACAAAGCTGAATACATTTGAATGTCAAAGTTGTCATCACGAACTTCACAAAGTGAAAGAATAGAATCTCTCAAATCTTCTACGCTTTTATCTTTTTTACCAACGAATATATTTAATAATTCGATTTCAGGAAAAGTAGAAGCATTAATTGAAGGTGAGTTATTAATTTGATTTAAAATTTCTCCGAATTTTACATAGTTTTCTTTCAAAAGATAATATTTTGCCTTCTGAATTGAAAAATTGCTATCATGGTTTAAATGATCAACTTCGTACTAAAATAAAATAAATAAAATTGTAAAAAGATAATGTTTAAATGATTATTTAGTTTAATTTTAAATGAAAGTTACTTCAAAGATTAATTGTTCAATATCATCTAATAACAACTGCTTATCATCTTCATCATCATTTTTTCCTTCAAGGTAATTTTGAAAGTAAATTCCAATTTTTGCTTCAATCTCGAATAATTTGATAATTTCTTTACGAATTTTATTCTCGTATTTATTTGTGATTTCAACATCCATCGTTTTCTTACAGACATCTATAGCCTTGGAAAAATCCCATAGCTTTAAAAGTGCCTTAACTAAGATTTGAGAGGCTTTGATGCTAAAGGTGTATTCTAATCCAGTAGTTAAAGCATCGATGCCTTTTGAAAAAAATTTTGAAAAAAAAAATTATTTCAATTCAAATTGGTTATATATATATATACTCTAAAAATAAAATAGGTTACATTTTGAATAATTCTTTTTAGAAAAATATGATTTCCCCAATGCAAAATTTCCAAATTTCGTAGTTGGATGTAATCTCTTAAGTTTTGTAACAAATTCTTCAATTTGATCAACAAATGAATAAGATTCTAAATCACTTTCAAAATAAACTCTTGACAATAAATCAATAGGATAATAAAAAAGGTTAAAAAATCTTTGCATCTTGAGACATTCTTCAATAGCTCGCTCTGTATTTTTCGATTGGTATAAAAGTGATGTATATCGCTTACTATAATGTTAAGAAAATGCTTGTAAATTAAAATTTTTTGAAAGTTACTTAAAATAACTAGGTACTTACATGTGTTTATCAGTTGGCTTATCATGGATAACAAGTTGAAGTGCTTTTTCTTCCTAAACATAGTTAAAAAAATTTGTTTTTTAACTACGAGAATCTAAGGCATTTTGCAATTTCCTAAAAAAAAGATTTTTACCAAAACTGTAGAGTCGGATTTTGTTTTCAAATTTTTTACATCAAAAACTCTCAACAATAATTTGGCAATGTCCAAATTAATAGGGATTTTATTAATCAATCTCTCGATAACTTTCAAAGCACCAGAATAATCTTCATTTGCAATTAATCCACCAGCGAATTTAAGTTGATGTTCAAGGTATTTATCTTCTAGTGAACTATCTCTGATAAAAAAGTTAAACTTGATTAGTAAAATCTACATCTACATAATATAAAAATAGATTTACAGCCTAAAGATGTTAAATGTATAAATAAATGTTAAATACATAAAATGTTATCCTGTTGTATTAGGCATTTACTTACTTTTCATAAAATTCACTGACTTTCTTATACGCTACAATTTAAAAAAAATAATATTTCATTTCATTTAATAAAGTTACATAAATATATGTATATTTTTACAATACTTTACTTGTTTATTTTTAAAGTACCTAAAAGAATAATACAAACTTGTAAGTACCTGTAATCAATTCTGCACTTGGAGAACCATTTCTGTCCACTCTTTCGTAATGCTTTATTAATCCTTGCCAAGCTAAATAAAAGACAGAGAATGATTTTTCAGAGTTGAATGAATAAAAAGAATAATTAAAAGACCATACCTGAGATTTGATTAGGATTCGATTTTACAGCTTTCTTTAATACTTCAGCACATTGTTGATCCTTTCGATCTTCATGATATGCTTTGCCTAGGAAAACTAACGCATTGTAATTTTCTTCATCCTCTTTCAAGATTAACTAAAATGAAATCACCAAAAACAATTATTATTATTTTACCAATTTCAATATCTTTAGCTCAAATCACTTATTTTATTAAAATACCTACAGGAATTGGAGAATAAATGTACATGACTTACTTTACAAAAATTAACAGCTCCTTTAAAATCTCCTTTATTAAGACACTTCTTTGCATTCGCCAATTTTTCTTTAACGTCTTTAGGATTCATTCTTCAATTTTCAAAATCAAACAACAATCCTTGATTATCGCTCCTCGCTCGCCAATATATAGAACAGAGTCTATATGGTCTATGTCCTTTAACTGAAATAGCTGAAATTCATAAATAAAAATAAATAATCTCAATCTCAATCTCAATGGTACCGGTAACTACAATAAATAAAGTATAATGTAATTTGTAAATAATCTGTAAAAATATATTCATATTTCATAAATAATATACTAGCAGTACGGCAAAGTTGTAGATAGGTTTAAGGTAAGCAAGCATAGTATAGGGACGGAGGGTATAAAAGATAAATGATAGAATATGTTCCTATCTTGTTTGTGTTAACTTTACTCTAACTCATTTAAAATAAATTAGCTTTTAAAAACCAGATTTTGGCCTCTGATTTAAATGCTTGACTATGAACTACGACTACGCGACGTTACGGAAAAAATGTAGGTACTTTATAAACTTATGGTAATTATTTAAGTTGGACTTGATATTGATAGAACTATTGAGCAATTCTGCTCTTGAATCGAATGTCCACATACATACTTTCTCCACATTTAAGTTAGAAATTAAAATTACCAAAATCTTTTGGATAATTAAATTAAATCTACTTACCAATTTACACCACCAACAAACCAAAGACCATCCAATTCCAGTCCAGTTTCGTTCCAGCCTGTAATTGACAATTAGACTATGAACTATGGCCTAAAACAATAATGGACCATAAATTGACCAAATAGAATAAAAATCAAACTCTAAATTTAAATACTTAATAACAATAACTTTTAATTTCTAAAAAAATGTAAAATAAAAATAAAAAACTTTATTTTTTTCTCAATTTTGCCTTTGCTGCTTGCTTTGCTCATTGAAATAATTTACCGGCTGATGACAAGACATGAAACATTTTTTAGTAAACAGAAGACGACAGCACAGCAGGCAGACAAATTTTTGGGACAATTTTTTTATTATTTAATTTTGATTACAATTAAACCTTATCTGTCCATTCAATTTCTACAGCTGAGTTAATCAATAAGGTAACCTTTTTCTAATTTCTACCACTTTTAATAAATGTGTCTGTCAAGACAAGATATTTTTACATGTAGTACATAAACCTAGGTTTTTAAGTAGCTAGGCCAGGTAGAGTAAAATTAATTTGTAACGATTTTTCTATTCTAAATTCTAATATTTTTTAGTTTATAGATCATTATTATTATAAAGGACGATAATATTGTTGGAAGATGGGTGGAAGTCAGAGTATTGAGATACCTGGAGGAGGAACAGAAGGTAATGAAAATTGAATTTTTATTTTTGGTTATCTTTGGAGTTCTTTAATTGTGGTCGACATACTGCCTTATAACTACTATCATACTGGGTTACTGGGCTGGACATGTTTCGTATTGCTAAACTAATTGATATTTTTGAACAGGTTATCATGTGCTACGAGTTCAAGAAAAAAGTCCTGGATCAGGGGCTGGATTGGAGGTACTTAATTATAATTACATTTTATATTCATATGGTCATGGAGTTGAAGTTGAGCATTCATTGAAGATTTCTTTTGCTATTATTTCAGGCCTTTTTTGACTTTATCGTTGCTTTAAATAACATTCGACTGGATCAAGACAATGATACTTTGAAAGAAATTTTAAGAACTAATGTTGATAAAGAAATTGAAGTAGCTGTCTATTCATCTAAAACGCAATCTGTGAGGAGGGTTAAAATTATCCCATCATCGACTTGGTAAAATTAATATAGAAGTTAAAAGATAATATAAAATGAAACATTTAAATATTCTCATTGTTAAAGTTAATTTTCTATTTTAAATTTTTAGGGGTGGTCAAGGATTGCTCGGGGTGTCTATAAGATTCTGCTCGTTTCAAAACGCTTCAGAAAATGTTTGGAGAATACTTGATGTTCATCCAAATTCACCAGCTGATAAAGCTGGGCTTGTTTCTTTTAAGGATTATGTTATTGGTGCTGATTCTGGTATGTTCTTTTCTAAATCTTACTTAAGTAGGTAAATAAGGATAAGCCGATAGCCGTAGACTGTAGACTCTAATGTACATACCTAGTACTTATATTACTTAGGTATATTATATTAGATATGACGGTAGGTATGTATCGTTATTTACTAAAATAGCTTAAATAAAATATAGGTAGTCGATATTACAATATACATACTTATAAAAAAATGCATCTCTATAAAAATTAAATATTTTTTAGAGAATCAGTATCAGTGGGTAGTTTTTTTTGACAATTTTAACATTTTGTATTTTTCCAGTGTTACATGAATCTGAGGATTTTTTCTCATTGGTCGAAGCTCATCAAGGACGTGTTTTAAAATTATATGTCTATAATCTTGATAATGACAAATGTAGAGATGTCTCAATAACTCCAGATGGAGGATGGGGTGGTGAAGGGAGTCTTGGTTGTGGCATTGGATACGGGTTAGTAATAATATAATATCTTCTAATCTTTTTCGTATAATTACAATAATAAAAAACTCTGAGCTTAATAGACTGAATTAGTTACATAAACTAAAGATAATTCTGATTATTTTTAATAGGTATTTACATCGAATACCACATAATTTTGAATATGAGCATGAAAAGGAAAATCAAGAATCTGCTGCTCAAATAAACACAGAAGAAAAACAACAAAAACAAAGTCTCTCAACAATTTTTGGTAATGTACCGACAACTGAACAAGCAGCTGCTCAAAGTCATGGTAATGATTATCATCAACAACAACAACAAGCTCCTTCTCCACAACAGCAAAACCAGAGTCAAAGCTTTGTACCACATTCACATGCACCACACGAGAGTTGTCATAATCAACAACTTCTTCAACAAGCTCTTTCTGAACCACAAAATCAAGCAACTTCAAACTTTCAACAAGATTTTAGACCATCTGCACCTGAATATATTGCCGACCATCAACAACAACAACACCAACCTCAACAATATCCCACTTCAAATCAAATTACAACACCTTTAAATATTCCAGGTTAGATTCTCGTAGATAAAAATTGAAATAGAAAGTTCTCTATCTATAATACTTCACATGGCCTTTTACTTTTTTAATATTAAAATTACCTAAATTAAATAATATTAAACTCGAATAATTCAATATTTTATTTTAAAGGTATGCCACCAATTACAGTTAGTGCTAGAATAATGATGCCTCAACAACAACCATATGGACTGGGAGGGCAAATGCCTGCCGATTTTTCTCAACAACAACAACAAAGTTGGCAACCACCAGTTGTAAATCAGCAACAACCACCAACATCAGGATTTGTGCCTCAACCTACATCTGGGCAACAACAACAATCTCCCATTAATTCATTTCTTCCTCCGCCTATATCACCAACATCTAATATACAAATTTTTAATCCTGTGGCCTTTTCAACTACAACTACTGAAGCTTCATAATAATTTATTAACTAGTTTATCATTTACAATCCATCAAAACTCGATTTTCTTCTATCATGATGCTGAGAATGAGTTGAAGTTAAGAAAGCTCTTTTTTAATTTATAAGAATCAAATGAATACATAATTTATCTATAATATTGGCTACGTTAAAATAAATAATTCGGTTTATAATATATTCAATGTACTATAAGTATACCTAGGTATGTACATAATAGTAAAAATGAAAAAAAAACGTAAATTCGCACATTTTCTAATCTAAATCTACCTAATACCTACATTTGTATTTTAAAATTAAAATGATAGTTTGACTAGAAAAATGGTTTGGACATAAATGTAAATAATTTACGATATAAAATTCTTGTAAACCTAAAATGTAAAAATATAATCTATTTAGTAAATTATTATTTTGATTCAAAGTCGAAACAGAAAAAAAATTTATTTCTCGTTTTTTTTTAACTTTTATTAATATCCTTATTATAGTGGTAGAGAATTTTTAATTATGGGAAATTATCAGAAAAATTATGAATCTATTCACGATTACGATAGCTAATTATTTTGTAGGCTTGAACTAGGATAAAGGATATATATATATATATATAATCCTAACCTAACTATGTATGAGTTATAAAATTAGTAAAATGAAGTAAAAACTTTTTAAGGTTAGTAAGATTGTAGACTAGACACTACATAACATAAATGTCATAAAGCAACTATTTTCTAATATAGCTACTATACTGGTCATAGCTAATTGATTCAGCTTCTTTAAAATGAGATCATTTTGCAATTACATATTTAAAATTAATCTCAAAAACTTGTTTTTCAGAGCTGAATAAAAATGAAAGGAATTCGATTCGAACGGTTTTTGCTTTCTCTTGCTTTTTGTCATTTCCTATACCTATCTATTTTGTGCTATATATAGCTAGCTAGGATATTTGCCTATAGCTTAGATAGGAAAATAAAAAACACGTAATAAGATCAGCAGAAATTTTGTTCAAGATTTTTTGATTTTTCGTCTAATTGCTTTGCCTAATTTTAATTGAGATTCGAGAATTTGGACCTTGACCTTTTTACTAATCCGGGGACACGAAGGTAATTATCATATATGCCTATTTTTACTTGAAAAATTTAGTTTTAATACATACAATACTAATTGACACATGGTTAAATTGTCTTATCTGATGATTGATTAACAACTTTTTATCTAATTGTCCAGCATGTCCAATTATCTTTTATGCTTAGATGAGGTGATGGTGGTGGCATGAAAAGGGACAAGTTAAGTTTCTAAAAATATTTAACTTTTTTTTGTAATTATTTCAGCTAGAAAGAAATCAAAATGATCACAGATGTTCAACTAGCAGTTTGTGCTAATCTTCTTGGAGCCGGTTTGTTCCTCCTCATAGTACTGTATCACTACATAGCTGTCAATCATGGACAAAAGTCATCTTGAATTGGATATCATCAGTAAATTAACTATGTCGTCATCTCATCCGTCATTCCACAACTTTGTAAAAATTATCATAATTATAAAATTCATTTAAAATTAAAGTAAATATCAGCTGATCCTGATTCAGAAAAATAATAATTAAACCTTACCCTACATGCATATTTTAAATTTTCTATTTATTGATGACATTTTTCAAATGTTTTTTGTTATTGTTATAAAATATACACTAATATTCTAATAGATGTACTTACACTATATCATTTAAATGCTTTAATAACTAAATTATAATTAAACAATAATTTATTCTTCATCTATTTCTTTCAATAGCATTATGTCAATATTCAAAAATAATGAATTACTTATGTTTTTAGTTATGGTGGTTTTTCTATTTCTAAAATAAAATAAAAATGACTTGAATCCTTGAACTTGAAATAGAAACTTGAAAAATTATTCACTTACTTACTACCTTATTAAACTACTAAAATTACTAAACTAAACGATTCTCAGTTGTTTAATTATGTAGGGTATGGTACTTAATTAAATTTCAGTAGGCAGATCATGTAATTGAAATATAATATGCAGGTTGGTTTGAAAAATTTTTGCGTTAGAAAACTACAAACTAGATGGTAAAAGGCAATTCTACACTAATCAATCAATGGCATTTGATTTGCAAGATTTTATAATTTTTTATAGGAAGTATTATATAATTAGAACAATTTTATATACATTTTGATACATTTTGAAGTTACTATTGATTATTTCCTATCCAACTACTTAAATTATTATTTAATAAAACGATTTATAATATATTATCATTATTCGGTGACTAAATAGAAGTAAATGTTGGGCAGTCCTAGCTCCTCTACCTTCAATTTCAATACATTTTTATAACTTTCTAATGCTTCAATAGCTGATGTCGAAGGAGAAGAAATGGTGTAGCAAATCCAGAGCCAAGATAAAGTCCAAAATAAAGGGCCAACTTATAACGGTTCTTGATTCCAAATGGCAAATTCTGTAAAATACGAAAAATAAATTACATAAATATATCTTCATTATAATATATAATATTATGCTTAAGCTGCGAAAAATCATATTTTGGCCTCGTCTCGTGACTCCTCGTGTCATGCACGTTTTTATAATATGCACTGCTTCAAGTGAGATTGAGATTGAGGCCAAAATCAGGTTTGTAGGAGCTGATTTATATGGAATGCAAAATGCAATGCAATGGTTTCAATAAAAGTAAAAGGACTGACCCTTTTTATTTTTTATTTAAAAGTGAAAATAGTGAAAATAGTGAACTTACAGCTCCTGGAACACCACCAATATCATCGTGGTGACCGCTTGCACGTCTACAAATATAAATAGATAAATTACATTAGGATATAATTACAATTATGATTGGTACATTTACATCTTTTACTTTAAAATTACAATTATTAAATTGATCTGAACTGATTCTGATTCTTCTGAAACTGACCATCTTAATTCTTATTGTTCTATAGCTTAAATTGACCCTTACCCAGCTGAAGTGACGAAATTCCGAACACCAAGACAGGCACGCCTTGCAACAATCATTTTGACAAAATTTTAAATATTTTATTGACCTTTTATGCTAAAAATTAGCAAAATTTTGGCCTCAAAATCAAAATTTCAAGAAATTAATTCTTTTATTTTTTATTTTTAGTTCGATCGAATAGGCAAGCTTTAGTAAGAAACTTATGAGGGAATTTTAAATCCGGCTGATTTCAATTTCAATACAAACATAAACAACAATCGGACAATCGACACAAATTGAGAAATTTTAATTTTGACCTTTTTGACTATTTATTATTAAAAGTTTGTCAATATTTTAAATGACATTTGTGCTTGTAATGTAAAGAAGTCGAAGGGTGATTTAAGTTAACTGTTAACTTCAAATTCAAACATACTTAAAATGAATTATTTACATTACATTTACGGAGAATATTGAATATTAAAAAAAATTAATTTTTTTAATTTGTTGAACTTTGGTCAACTTTTAAGAAATCAGGTGTAATCCTCATTAGGTCACTGTGCTGTTATCCTTATAGGTATTTCGGTCATAAAATGGGTGTCTCAATGTAAGATTTTTAATTTTTTAAATGTATTTTTTAAGGTAATTGTATTGTAAATTGTATTGTAACTTTTGATTTGATTTGACTATATTTTTAGATTACAACCGTATCCTATAAAAGAAGGGTTAACTGGAGCTCAGACGATTGACCTTTTGATTAAACGTGTCATCACACTAGGAGGGATTCAAACTGGACATTTCCTTGTCGACTGTGACACTTTTGGCTCTATGTTTCATGCTGTACAAGGTATATTTATTTTAATTTTGCATGATTAAAATACTTTTTTTAGAAAATTAATACATTGCAATTGGATCATTCATTTCATTAGGTAGGAATATTCTTTTACATCATATCATAATGTTTAATGTACTATGCAGTACATGTACTACATACCTAGATATTTTCTCAGTTTTTTTATATTGAATCGAGCATTAACATGAGTCATCATGGGTCATGGCATGACATTTCATTACAATGCTTTCGAATTTTATAAATTACCTCTAGTCTTATTATTATATTGTTAGTAATTTGTATGGCTATGGTCTATGGTCTATAGTCTATGGTACTGTTGTATTTACCTTGGATTTGGATAAACCCGAATTGTGAATTGACTATCAGATCAGATTTGACCGAAATAATTCTAGATTGAAATTAGGCATTTTAAATAATTTTAGGTTTTGTTCATTTAAAATACCTGCTGAACGTTACCTATATGTATGTATAGTTAATTAGTTATGTATTAGGTAGTAATACATAAAAGAATTAATAAACTGTTCTCTAAACTGTAGTCCATAGTCCTATTACATTCATGCCTTTGGCTTTATTATCAGTATCTTACCTTTGGTAATTAAATTATTTTTTTACGATTTTAAGAGATAGTGCAAGTGCATTGGAAGTTGGAACGGACATTGACATTGACTTGACACGTTATAATACACATTAGTTATTTGGTTAAAAAACTATGTAACTACCTTTAATGATTATCTTTAAACTTTAGAAAATGGGTTTTATAAACTATGAACTTCATGTAGGTATTGATATACTTTAACAATAACAAAAGGTTAAGGTTACCTAGTGGCAGTGCTGATTTATAACTAAAGAGCAATTTAGTAAAATTTAGTTAGTATTTTTTATTAGGATTCTTTAGTTTTGAGTTTTTTATATATATTTTTTTTATTTTACTATTAGCTTTTATTGAATTTCATTTGTTTAATCACATTTTTTTGTCAAAATATATTTTGTTCACAAATCAATCAAGAAAAGAATTTAATATGTACCCTATCAATGAAAAAACACTTCTATCTTTGATTCTATCCTATCTTATACTTATACTATACAATACGTGCTGCAATTTGCTGCAAATGTTCTAATATTGCTGTGAGGATTATACTATTTTTTCTAAAACTTACCTAATAAGAAAAATTCAGGATGGGTGTTAAAAAGTTAAAAAATGAAAGTTTATTCTAAAATCTTTTTAAAATACTTTCTTGAGCTTGAATTTATTTTATTGTAGCAATTAAAAAGTTTAAAATATTGAGGTCAAGAAGACAAGATGCGTTTCATTAGGTTAGGTGCTACTACATTATATAGGTAATAGTAACTAATTATTTTACAAATACTAAAAATTACTATCTATTTGTAGCTAATTTTACTTTTTGAATTGAGTTGATGTTGATAATACGAGTATATTGGTATATTAGCCCAGGCCCAGATTATTACGTTGATACTCGTAGGAGGTAGAGATAGTATAGTATTTATTACTTAACTTGCAAGAAATTAACATATCAATTCAGAGTAATTAGTAAAAATACCTAGTCTAATCCTAATCTCTAAAAGAAAATTTAATTAGATTGACTTTTTAATGATATTTTTATAAAAAATTATATCTTTTACCCTATTTTTAAACAATAAATGTCAATTAGGTATGTCATAAGTTTTCTCATTTAAATATTTATTAGTTCATCGACTAATTTCAAAAAGACTAGAACAGAACAAATTTCTTATCTTATTGTACCTAAATTTTTAATTTAAAATATTAATATGTGGTTGCCGCACATGGGCTTAATTAATATTCTTATCGTTTCACAGATGTGAAATGAAGTGAAATCACAATATAAAGTGTATATTGATCTAATTTTATCCTGTCATTTATTTTTATGAATCAAAATCGTCAATCAGTAGTTTGGGAACAATTTTATCTGTTTAAAACTTTCTAATAGAATATGTATTCTAATAATGTCGTATAATCATATTATTTCATTTCTATAATTAATACATATTAAAACATTTCTTGTTATTTTAGTATTACATTACATAATATAATATTGTCTTTACACAATAATTTTCCCTTTTGTATTTTTATTTACCTATCTAATATTCTTTAATTTTAAAAGGTATTTATTTAATCAGTGTGACATTTTTATATTGTCTTTTAATCTTGTACCATCTATTTCATTTCATTTCATAAAATATAAAATATCTTATAATATGTACCTTAGGTACTTTACTTAATTTTTATGTAGGTATTACCAAACCAATACATTTTAGCTGTTGAGTCGATGAGGTATCATTTCGTAATATGTAGTAAGATTTAGTTTAGACTTAGGATTAGACAGAATTAGTGTACAGTTTTTGGTAATACAATTTACAAAAAAAATTTACACTTTTATTATTTTACATACACCTTTCATCTCGTAAATTACCAAACAGATAACAGAAGTTCATAATATACAGATATTTAGGTAAATACATTTTATAAAATCAAAATCGTTTGATTACCTAATGATTAAATTATGAAAATAACTATTATTTATTTTTATTTAGAGGTTAGTTAATCATTACTAACACTAATCTTACAATCTAACTAGTTATTTAAATTTTGTATAATTAGTTATTTGCTTTATTTTATATTTTTTATGTATTGTCTTTGTTATTGTCTTAAACGTTTCGTGGAAGCGCTTAACTTTAATATTTATTTAATTGATAGGGTATATTTAATTTTTTATTACTTGAAAGAATATTTTTTTCCTTTTTTAAGTTAAAACAACCATATTCATTTCATAATAATATGAATTTCATATGGCTATAGAAAAAGGAAAACTACGAGAAACTCTATTTTTCCTCAGCAATCATATTAATACAATAAAGTAGAAAGGTTTATTATACCCATTATAAGTATAAAAGTGAAACGAGTAAAATTTTGGTAAATTAATTATAATAATTTTTTTAACCGTTTTCATACCTGCATAATATTGCATACATACACAATACATGCACAGTTACAGTATTTTTTTAATATCTTGAGATTACTGATAGAATTATTAGGTATATTTTAGAAATAGTTAACCCTGTTTTATGAATAATTTTCTTTATTATTTCTTTTACCTTTTCATATCTTGCAATAAATACTATATTATTTGGAATTTGGAATAGGTAGTAGATAAGGAATCTTTTAATAAACCCAATTGAGATATTTTAATGCATTTTAATTTTGAATTTGACTTTAAAAAACTATATTTTAAGAATAACAGTATTATACTGATGTAATTTGAAACTGAAGAATATAGTTAAAATTTAAATATGTATTTTAAATTTGAAACTCTAATCAATAGAGTTCAATTATAATTACAATTGTATAATTATAATTAATAAAATATACCTATGATGGTAATAGAAATAATTATTACTCTGATTTGATAGCCTTAATAGGAATTTGTCTAAAGACTACTAGAGGTTTACGTGTACTAGATATATCATTTTCTGACAATAATAGGTAATTAATAGGTTAGGAGGTGATAAGATTAAAATATTTTACTTTTTATTTTGATGTATAAGGCGACTAATATCAAAAGTTATCAAGCCCTTTTATTTTTTTTCTTTAATTACGACGATTAAAATGTATCTAATTTTAGAAAATTAGCTATTTTTCAACAATTAGAATTAAAAGTCTTGAGGGATAGTTATTAAGAGATTCATTATTGCTCAGCTATCATAGTAAATGCAAGCAAGTTAAAGATTTTAAATTTTTTTAAATTACCAAAAGAAAGAATTGTAAGTTATTACTTATATGGTAGAAGTAGAAGCTTTAACTTAAATTTTTTACGAAGCTTTTAACATACATTTTTCTATGATAATTTGGTGATATATGGTATGATATTATTGTTTTTGATATTTTATATAATACCTTATGCAATAAGTAAGGATATATTATAATTTTTAAAGGATGAGATTTTAAAATTCACATGATATTGATACTGATACTGATAAAATATTCATAATTC
Source organism: Nanhermannia cf. coronata Gr-Ori-00579 (assembly GCA_034699045.1). NCBI lineage: Eukaryota > Metazoa > Arthropoda > Arachnida > Sarcoptiformes > Nanhermanniidae > Nanhermannia > Nanhermannia cf. coronata Gr-Ori-00579. The sequence continues at coordinate 18,039 of JAQIXA010001873.1, forward strand.
TATAGGAAGAAATGTTTATCATATCTTTTCATTAGAGATTAAAAGGTCATCAAACCATTGTTACAGCTCCTTTATTATTTTTCTTATTTAAAGAAAGCTGTTGATAATTTAATATGTTAGTATTATTATAATCTTGGTTATTAAATTGATTATGATTATGATGCTGATTATGATGATTCATTATAGGTAAAAATTTAGGAGAACGAAGTGAAGGTTCATCATAATTGTTTAAATGTATCCTATTTCCACTACTATATTCTAATTCTAGTTGATCTCTATCTAGATCAGGCATATATTGATAATGTTGTTGATTATGACTCGAGTATTGTCTTAATAGGTGATGATTATGTAGTGGAGGAGGTGGATATTGATGGTGTGCGTTATTTACATGATGATGATTTGAGGTATTATTAAAATTGTTAATGACAATGTTGGCAGTCGGAATTAACGGCAAAGAATTGATATTCATATTATTTGCTGCATTACTATAATTATCGTGATTATGATGGTTATTTTGAGGTTTCAGTATATTAGGTACTTTTAAATTATTAAGCCCATCTACACTTTCTCTGTGTGAAGGCGCACTCGTATTGAGATGACCAGATGAGTTGTGTGTTATCGAATTATTAGCCACCGTTGTTGTGGAATTTGTTGTTGAAGATTGTAAATTATGATGGGCCATTTCTTCTAATTCGACTCCTTTAGTCTCTGGTACTGCACAGCATACGAATATTAGCCTATAAAAATAATAATATGTATTGATATATGATGTATTATGAGAAAATTACTATAATAAAAATAAATGGGAAATAATGTGAAAATAATCTATCTGAATCGGAAAATTAGCTTTCTTTTGGTGCAAAAAATATTCGGAATAGATGAAACTGTATAAAGAACAAAAACTCTGCTGGTATCCAAACCAAGCAAATGCTTCTACAGAATATTTTGTTTTCTTTCGGATTTGATTATTTATTTCAGAGAAATACATAAGGTACATTTGTACATTTGTATTTTGTATCATAATCAAAATCATGACAAATATTTCATATTGGGTGAAACAATATTAAACATTTATTGATTTGCATCCGGTATACTGCATACTTTTTCTAGATAAAATGATTTTATACATAATAATAATAGGTAATTCCCAGATATTTTAAATTATAGCTTTATTTTATAGGTGCATATATGTATATACATAGAGGTATTTCTACTACTAGAAGGTTCACTTACCCTCCAATGGAAAGACCAGAATATATCCAAAATGCACCATAAAGACCTATTCTTGACTGAATATCCACATAGGTTTTTACTGCAGCGAACGCGCAGGCATAACTAAAAGACGTTGAGATAGCTCCACCAAATCCCCTAAAATAGAGATACAAATCATTAATTATCATTAATCTGAAACTGAAATTTTATGCTATATCTTGGTAGGTACTAAGGTACTCGCTGTTTACTTTTACTATATTGGTGTTGAATGAACAGTCTGCCAGGACAATTAAAACAAAAACCTCGGATGGATCAGTATTTTTATACCAATTTGAAATGTCATTTGCTAGAGTTTGAGACTAATTAATAGAAAGTAATGTAATGTAATTAAGGCTTAAAAACAAGAACTAATTAGTACTGGTTTTGTCTGACATCAATATCTAAAATTGTGTAGTTGAACTTAAATAATTTGGAAACATATTTTTGATTGTATTTCTGCAGTATTAAAATAAGGAATAATAATTCCTTTCTTTCACTTTTTAAAAAATTAATTTACGGTATAATAGAATGTAAGTCTATGAAAGTGAAAGTATTAGAGAAAAAAGAAAGTTTTTATCTGCTCTGGATTTTGATTATCATGACTTTTAAAAATAAATAACTTGATGTTTATTGTTTTTTACATGTTTTCAAGTAGGTACCTACTGTACTTACTTATATGTATTTTTTTTTAAATTTTTATTCTTAAGTACCTGTACCTGTATGTACCTAGAGTACCTACTTATTGTATTTTGTTACAGGCAAAAAATTGAAAGATTTACCTGTATTCCAGAGGAAAAAGCTCTGACACCATAAGCCAGGAAATGGGCCCGATACCGATTGAGAAGAACAGTGTAAAGAATAAAACACATGTCTGAAAAGTAGGTATAATATAAAGTTAATCGAATTCTCCTGACGATGACATTAAAGCCTCATTAAAATAAACATACCAATGGTATCCAATCTAATGAAGGTCCAAATCCAGGATGACTTGGTGGTAAACTTTCTTCCATCCAATTATATAGCCCAAATCCAAAAAATGAGCCAGAAATAAATAAATTCGATAATGTGAGCAACGGTAATCTTCCAGCTGTGTCGATTAAAAGCCCAGAAGTCATAGACCCTAAAAGTTGTAGAAATGCTACAACTATAGCAGCCCCGTGAGGATTCTAAAAAAATATGGGTTTAGATTAGATACCTAGTATATTTAATTTAGGATTTAACATTTAATTGATGATGGTAATACATATGTATCTACTGTATAATCGCATAAAATTAGCTTAAATCTGAATTTTATGAACTACATAATATGAATATGAATAATGAATGTACTTACAAGATTTCTTCCAAAAACCTATAAAAAAATAATATTAAGTTAGGAATTTGTATATTTTAAAGAAACTCCAACGACTTTTCAAATTATCACAAATTAAATTAAAAATGCAAATAAATTAAAACAAATCAAAAAAAAAATGTCTAACCACTATTGACGTGTTTGAATATTCATTTGTAAAACAAGGTAATGAAGAATTATTATGTGAATGTGAAGTCTCAAAAACCTGAAATAAAATCATGTTTTTTTGATTTCATGATCAAATTAAATAAACAAAAAGTTAGAATTTTGAATTAAGCAAAAGTAATAAAATAGTTGAGAATGATAATCAAGATTAATAGGTATAAGTACAATAAATTAATCGACACAATGAGTGTCGACTATGGAATTATTTGATATAAAGTTGACCTACCTGTCTAAAAATTGGCACTGCGTAATGTTGGAATACAGTCACGCCAGAAAACTTGTGAAAAAACATCAATCCACAAGTGACAAACAAAGGCTGCATTAAACTAATACAATAAAATTCATTATGAATTTAACTTGTTTTTTAAATTTTTAATAAATACAATTTTGTGTATACATAATTCGTTTCGTATAAGTAAGGACCCCAAAAGCATAAAATCGCACTAAATCGCACTTTTCTAAACGCCTCATATTTATCAATAGATATTTCGGA
>JAQIXA010001874.1:0-21293 GCA_034699045.1 Nanhermannia cf. coronata Gr-Ori-00579
TATGACCCTTTAGGCCATGAAATCGGACTGATCGAGGTGTTCTATTGTTCCGATCGTTTATAAAAAATAAACAGACACAAAGAGGATAGTTATTAATGTGTATGCCAAATTTCAAGTCAATCAGAGCTACCATTTTTGAGTTTTTGTTGGAAGAATAAGAAAAAGTCACGGGACGGGGATTTTTATAGTAAAAACTGTAGTAGAGATAAGGTAAAAATTACTTGATAAAAATGTGATATTTTTTATTAAAATATTCATTCTATGAATTGTTTGGTAACATTATATTATCACATGGAACGGTACCGCAACTGCAACAATCCTATTGTAATCACCATATCTTAGGAAGCATTTTCGTGCATTTATTTCGTATCTTAACCTTCTGTATATGGTTGAAATTTACAATCAAAAGTTCTGAATTTCTTTCAAAACTAACGACCTTTTTGACCTCAAATATCTGAATACTTGCATTGCATTTTATGGAAAACAAAAACATTTCATTTCCAATAGTCTATTTTTTTTAGCTCTATCGTATGAGATATAGATAAAATTTATACTCTCAGGGTCCAAGGACCATTGTCCTTTAGGCCAAAAAGGCCTGTATTTTATGCCAAATTTAGATCAAAAAGGCCTATATAAAAAAAGCATATTATAACCCGAAAATATACTTTAGGCCAAATAGGTTTATTGTATTTTAAGTCAAATTTATGTCAAAATAAGCCTTTTTTTAATCAAATTTAGACCAAAACGGCAAATTTTAGGTAAAAAATCAAAAAGTAAAATTTTATGAAACTTTTTACCAGTCTAGTTTTATGATTATTATCTTAAATTCAATATGAATTATGTACCTGGATTGTGAAATTTAATTTTTTCCTAGGTAGGTCTTATTTATAGTCATAGTAGAAGATAAGAATGATATTACTTTGAACTTTGGATATCTAGTCCGGATCTTTTGACATAAATTTTTAAAAAAACTAAAGAACGGAAATTTCTCAAGTTCCAAGGTCTAAATTTCTAAATCTATTGTACTTGTACTACATAATACTATACGTATATCTGTATATAAAAGGTATAGAAGTCTCGTATCTTTATATAATTATTAATTCATAAAGTAATGCTTCAAAAGACAACAAAACTTGTTGAAGGTTTTGAGGATCAGTCTGGATAAAGCTAAGGGATTTGATATGAAATCTCCAAAGAAAACAAAAACAGATGTTGGTTCAACTACTACTACATATAGTTCTAACTTATATAACAAGTATTATAAGTAATACAAGTTTATATTATCATGATTAGATCTTTGTTACTTTCCCCAAACTATACATATTTTTAGCTTTAACAAAAAGTTATTTTATTATTATGGATTCTGAATTCTGAACAAGGTATTATTAAGCATGTCGAGTTTAGAAGAAGAAAGTCTCCCGCGGGTATTTTCACCAAAACTTGTTCAAATTTCAGTCTTGTTGATGTTATATAGGGAAATAACACAGCGTGTAGTATGTAAGTATGTATATGGAGAAAGTTTTGAAAATTTTTGGCTCGATTTGACGCCGCCAAGTGGCTTCAAATCTTACTTTCACTGTATGAGAATCGCTCAACCGAATTTCACCCTTCTACTAGTAGAGGTCTGAGAATTCGGATTTTGAAACTGAAATCGGATTTACTTTAATTTAATTTTAAGCCTAAATATATCTGATCTTGAGTCTGATCTGATAAGTGTTTCTAATCGTAAGTAGAGATTCAAAATATCTAATATGTATATTAGATAACAAAAATTTTTTACTGTATTATAAACCTATGAATATAATTTTTCAATTTTTTGAAATTTAGATTCTATTTGGTGGTAAACATTTAAAATGAGATTACTTAAGCCACAGATTGCTCTGGCTCAAAATGCCTTATTATTTGCAATTCTATAAGTAAAATTCATATTTAAGTCAAATCAGTACCCTACTATTCTGCTTTTATTTTGTTATTACGAATTTATCTGTATCAATTGAATGAAACTAACAGCTAGATTAATTTTTTTTAAAGAAAAATTTAGAAAATTCTCAAAAAAAAACAAGATTTTTTGTAGTTTCCTTATATTTTAGCATGTTAAAAGATAGAAAATTGTGCCTTCCTTTCAAAAATTTGTACTCGCAGTAATTGGTTTACTCATATTAGTATTAGTAGGGTAATCAGTTTTTATAAAAACCAACTGAATTTTTGCATAATGTGCCAAATTATAACCTTATAATTGTTAAAAAAAAACGTCCAAAATTGTCAAAAAAATTCTCAAGATTGTCAAAAAATTCGCTTAAAATACTTCTCCATATCTTAAAATAATTACAATTTTGCCAACCTCTCAATTGTATTGTACCTAATTGCAAAATTGCGAAATTTTTATCCAAATTGAATTTTTAAATGGGTACAGTAATAACTGAGAAAGCAATTAAGGCCAGACTTTTTCTCAAAAAAACCAAATTTCGCTTTAAGATTGAGAAAAAATATCATTTAAGATCACAAGAAAATAGTTTAAATTTTTTCTAAATTAAAAAGTGTAAGTTTATACTTACTTTCCCTTTAGCTGGCTGGATAGGGTACCCTTTGAAAATAGATTTTTATATCGTGTACTTACATACCTACATTCTAGTACTTGTAGAACTTGTAAAGAATTTTATTTCCGTAATTATTTTTGACATTTGATAACCTTTTCTCAATATACATACACTACAGACTACTCTATCAGTATTACATACTAGAGTCTCTTTGATTTCTTGAGGATTTTTTTATCTTTTTTTTTGAGCGAAATAATCCTGGTTTTATATTTCGTTTTTAGGTAGGTAGTGAAATTCGAATTTCCGACAAGCAGCATAGCAATCTACAAGAATTTATTTTTTATAATAATAGTTTGCCTTTGTTCTATTACATAAGGTATAGTATCTATACTCATAGTAATAGTAGACTATTTCAATTGCTTTTTTATATTTTTTGTGATCTTTTGATTATATAATACCCTCATATTCAGTACCCTACCTACTATTTTGAATTTTTCCAAGTATTCTGATTCTGTAGTATCCTGAGAAAATGTGTATTCAAATATCACATTAGAAATTCAAAATGTCTTTGTGATAGTCGAAGATAAAACCTCCATTATATATTTATTTTTTCTATCTCAATCTATACTTAATCTCGAAGCCTTTCTTTCTTTCTTTCATAGGTAGGTAATGGTAAACAAAGATATAAAAATACTCGAAAATTTTACTAAATGTCTATTTTCTACTCCTATTTATAGGCAAATTACAAAATATTTACGAGTCAAAACAAATATCATAAAATTTTATCTACTTCAATAATCCAATTGCTCGATAGTCTCTATATAGGTAGGGTATGCCTATTTTAAATATTTAAATGTTGAAAAACCTTTGGCTTTTTCCGACGATTCTATATGTAAACAGCTTATCTACTTTAAATTCTACTCTAAACTACTTTTGATAGTTCTGTAATTTGTAATTTTATGACAAAAAAAGCAGATTTTTTAGACATTTTCCCCATTAGATAAGGATTTAATGCGAGTTTTTTGTCTTAATTTTAAGACTTAGGAATACAAACTGGAATATGATAGGAGATCTTTGAGCAATACATATTGAATAATCAAAATTTGAGTTTTTTTTAATTTTTAGGATACTAGAGCAAATATTTGTAGGTATAATAAAGACATAAGTTGAATAATTTAGATGCAAATCTTATGGTCACTTTAATTATAGGTTTTTGCAATGTGAGTGAGTGCGTGTATTTTCTGCATTTAAGTTTCAAAATTTCAAAGAGTTCCGAATATTTTATTAGGGTAATTAAAACGGAGGTTCATCAAAGTAAAGTACATTTTTTTTGCTTGGCTTATCAAACTAATGGATTTATTTTTAATGACCCTTAAGCTATCTAGAATTGCATAAATTGAGCATGCTATTAACTATTATGTATATCAGTATAGTAATACTTACTGCAGAGTTTACTTTAGGCTTAGGTATAGGCTTTAAATATTTAAATTTAAATTATATTTTACTGATATTTGATATACTACAAGAGTATTTAGTAAATTGGAGAATTTTAGGGAAAAGATTTTACTTTCCGTTAATTAATTACGTAGGTACTTATGTAATAGTTGTATTAGGATAGGTACTTAAATAGACCCATATTTAAAGTAGGTTTAAAGGCCCAAAAGCAAATTTACGAGTTATTATGTAACTACAAATTTCACTCAAGTTGATTGCGAAACCGAGTCTGCCAAAAACTTTTAGATTTTATTTCAAGTTTATACTAATTGTAGGTAGATACTACTCGTAGGTATATTATTACAGATACTGTATCTAATTTTACCTGAATTAATTAAAACCTCCATTTCTACTAGGCGATACGAGTACTTAGACTTACTGTAGATACTAGGTACTTGAGATTAAACCTTAGATGAAATTTAAGACTTTTTAAGAGTTGAAATAAGTAGAGTACTTGAAAAATACTTATGACTTATATTCAAATCCTTTATAGTTTAGACTTAAGTAAATTAATTTTCAATTTTGATTATCTGTTAGTACCTACCTATGTAAATTTATTTCGCTTTTTGAATATAGGTAGTTTGGATATTGTAACTTCAGTTGTATTTATAGGATCGGTTGGATTTGGTTTGAGACTCGAAAAATCCTTCAGATTTGAATAAATACAGTTGACTTGACCGACGACGGTTGAACCATTCAAAGATTTTTGATCTTACTAATTTTGAATATCAACTGATTTCAATATTTATACACACAACCACAGCAGTATGGAATGGATGGCGGTTGAATCTAATATTTGAAACATTTTTGCATGTTTTGAGTAAAATATAAGAGCTTGGAATATTTTGATATTTACCATTTTTTGATAAATTTAAATTTAATTTTTTAAATTTGCTTAAAATGCGCTCATATTGATTTGACTACGAGTATACGAGTAGTATTAGGCATTAAATCGTAGGTCAGGTTGGTAGTCTTTTTTAAGAAACTGAATCTGGCAAAAACCTACAATCTATTAAATAATCCCAGCCTCTTATTGTAATAAATTGACATTAGAATTCTTACCTGTACTATATTGGGGTTAATAAAATTGGCTGTAATATATTTTAGAATTTTACCAGGGTTATCAGTTGTGCAAATGTCGGTAAATTAATAGTAGAAATGTATAGAAATTAGACGTAAATTCGTCAATTTGGTTTCATGAGGTCGAACTTTCAGAGCAGTTTTTGATGAATTTATTTCAAGTGCACTTCTTTTTGTCATACCAGATCCAAATTCAATTCGTGTACAAGAACAACCGTATTTTATAATAAAAACAAAAATAGAGTTATATATAAAGTGCCTACTTGTATAGATAGTAAGTATAGAGTCTGACGTAACTTGTTATATAGGGCAAGTGTATGGTCTCGAGTCTTATAGAAGCCAAGTGGCATCAACTTTTTACTCGAAAATGAAATTAAGTCCTGCCTGCCCGCTCTGCTACTCTATTTACTCTCAAGTTTTCCAATTTATTTGCTACTAGTATAAACCTCACTAATTCTACATACGTACCAGGACCTGGACCTGGAGAAATTAGCTTATTTATAGCCAAGAATTCATTATTTCAGGTTATAAGGTCAAGTAAAAGAATGTCAAATCGAATTTAAATAATCAATATTTAATATGTTTTACTATTCAAACTGAAACTGATATTAAATATGTACATGTCTATTTTGATTTATGAAGGTTTGCTAATCCTTTTTTAAGATACTAAACATAAATCTGATAAAAATCTACAATCTAAGCTACAATATGATTCTGATGATAAATATTTAAATTGTTACTAAAATAAACGAAAACTTAGTTCAAAATTTTGGCAATTTAAAGTACATTTTTTTCAATTCGATAGCTAATTTTTGCCAATTTTTCAAATCCAAAATTCTTGCTGAAAAAAGTTTATTTAAAGAAACCATATTTTTAAATATGCTTTTTAGGATACTATTAAATACTGCGTACCTACTTAATCATTATGTACAAGAACAGTTTTTGTTCCAAGGATTTTTCAAGTTTAAAATCCCTAAAATTTAAATACAAAGCCCTTGGTAAAAGTCTTTACTAGACAATTTTGTACTAGACAAAAAGTTACTAATCTTGAGGCACTTTCTATAATTACATAATTACATAAAATATAGTAGTATCTACAGATAGGTACTTAAAGATATAATAAAGTACCTAGCCTATAGACTATAGGTTAAGTAAATAATTATAAATATTCCATGTTTCCCTTTACGTAAATCACTGTCAAAAGTTTGTGTATGATATGATTCACTTTTTTCAACTTTCCTCAAGATCAGTTACACATCAGTTACATACCCTCTATTAATACTACCCCTATATCTGTATTTACTATATATCATACCATAAGACCACTGGCCCTTATAAGGACTGTAATGGATAAAAAATAAAAATTTTCAAAAAATACACTAGTACCTATAGTGCTGGTGCTGGAGCATTGATTAATGCTGGGTTTAGTGTCGGTCTGTTGGTCTGCTTCGGTTCTCTATGGTAGAACGTGACTCACAAAAAAAAGATAAAATTTCTTATTTCTTACTAACAAATACTCTTACATGATAGAATTGTATACTAAGGCTATGTAGAAGTATAGGTATATATAGGTATATGATCCTTTTTTAAGACTTTTCAAGAAAAAAAAAAGACCAATTTTTTTCAAGTAAGACAGATGAACAGACACACATACACTTGAACACCACTGGTGTTCACCACTGAACCATTTATTCAATTTTTCAAAAAAAGAAAAAGTGATTCTGTTCTTTCACTTTCTCCATTTATACATACCAAGTGTACCGACTGGTCCAATACCGTCTGGTCTGGTCTGGTCCAAATTAAAAATGCTACAAAGAATTAGCCCAAAATATATATTTTGAATTCTATTTCTTACTTTATATCCTAAAAATAACCCAGAGCCCGCAAAATTTTCTAATTCTGATATTTTGCGGCTTCTAGATTATTTTTTTCAATATCTGCAAAATATTCTGGAAAATGTGAAATAAAATCCACAATTTATATTTTGGGCTAATTCTAGTAACATTTATAAGTTGGACCATCAGTATTTATTTTGGACCACTCGGTATTCATTCAGACAGTCATACAAATCTGTCAAAAACTGCATCTGGTTGAAAAAATTCAAAGAAAAAATGAACCTTTGGTTCATAAACAGCTTGAAAATTTACTCAAATATCAAAAGATTCATACAATTTTGAAATAATTGAATCTGAAATAACATAATAGACTAGTAGAGTCTACTATGTTCATTTTAATCGAAAGCCGGATTTTAATCAAATCCGATGAAATTTCGAAATTTTATTTATTTTAGATACATCAAAACCTTCCAAGTATGATTTTGTCCAGATTGTTTAGTTTTATAAATATTTAATTGAATTGATTAACTTTTTTACTCGTATCCATTGAATCAGATGGCAAGAAAGTCAGATTTTTTTTTGTTAGTTTACCTACCTGAATGTACAAGATAGGATACAGTGTGTATAGGTTCTCTCTGACTTTTTGTTTGTTTTTATTTCATCAATTTAATTCAATATCGACCCCTATCTCTAGTATTCTGCATTATGCATGTGTCTGTGTCATTTATTTTTATTTTTATTTTTCATTTCAATACCTGTGCCAGGTTTCTTTGAATTTTATTTAGAATAATAAAAGTATCCTACCTATCTACCTTTGGTAAAAAAAGGAATTTTATATTTAACTCTACGTATTTAGACTATACAGATACAGATAGTAGTAGGGTACAATGATTTCCAGGATTAGATTAGACCTTCGATGTGTAGTGTAAAGTAAAATAAAAAGTAATACGAAAGTATCTGAAAAATCACAAGTTTTATAAAAAAAGGTCTATTAACTCTTAGGATTAGTTAAATTTAAATTCTCCAAAAAATTGTAAATTTCAGACCTCTATGTCAGCCATAAATCCTCAAAACTCGAATTTTTTTGGTTAAATCTCCATTAAGATGAAAATTTAAACTTTGAAGTATCTGAACTTAAAAATTTGTTATAAGAACCTTTATAGTCCCCTTTTATAACTAATATGTATTAAGTTTAAAGATATCAGTAAAAGGTAAAATAGTTGAATGGCTTTCTTTCTTTATATTACGTCATAGGAGCTTCTAATATGATAGAAAAATACAACAGAAATTGCAGACTTTTTTCCATTTTTTTCTGGGTAAATTGTACTTGAGTAAACTCGTGAGTTTTTTTTGTTATATCATGCCAATACTATTGCTACTATTGATAGGATAGGAGAAGATACTATATACTGCGGGATATCATTTTCGACCCTTTATAAGTACACACAGACACTGTATGATAGTTTACTCAAGTACACGTTTTATTTCTCTTTCTTTCACTTTAGTATTATTTGAAATAGTTTCTCAATTCAACTTATTTTTTTGCTAAAAACTAAAAAGTCGAGTTGGGCTGTTGTAACTTCAGTTTCTGGTCAGTTAAGTCAATACTAAATGGTCAAAATATCGAAAATATCGTTATCTGCATAAGTATGACAATAATTTTAAAAAAATCATGTTAAAATCCCTTAAAAATTTCTAAATAAGGAATAATTCCGACAAGATAATGCCTGATTGAGATTGACTATTTTCATATGAAATGAGCAAAATAATGTTGGGTTATAAATATGGTTAGATATAACAATTATAAGGCATGTATTTGAATTTTGAATTTTTTTGAAACTTTCAATAATTAGGTGTCCAATAAGAATCAGATCCTATGTAGATAATTTACCTATGCAAAAAAAGATACTATAAAAACCTTTGCAATAATTTGGAATCCAAATGGCAGGATTTGTATTTAGGTAGTTTATATTGACCTAAATTTTCAATATGTAGGGTACCTATCTGTATTTACTGATAGGATATCTAATAGGATTTATTCGCAAAAGATGTTTTCAAAGGATCTATTCGGGTAACCCGAATCGGGTTTCAGGCCTTAATCATGTTAAACCCTATATAAAGGCCAGAAATCCCTTTATAACCTGAAGATATCCTTTTAGATTTCATATTTGCATAATACTCGTATGTACCTACAAACTAGAATTATTTTGAATTTTTGAATTTAAAAAGCAAATCTATAAAAATTTACAATTTTTTTGTTGAAATAAATTTTAAAGATCCTAATCTTAAGTGGTTCGAAATATATTATGTTTATATACATATATCTTTTGCTCATAGTATGAAATATAAGTATTTAGGCTAAAACTTGCGATAGCCATTTTATATGTACAAGGGCCGCAAGGGTATTTTAACAAAGTTTTCGATTTAAGGTACCAAAATCTACTCTTAAATTCATTTATTTAATTTGAATTTCAACTTTTCCAAAAAAAACTTCAACTTTTCTACAATTCAATTTCAATTCTCAAGTACAAAAAAAAAACTTGAGAATTTCAGTAACCAGAAAAAAAGCTAAAAGAAAAGTTCTACTACTACTAGTACATACTATAAGAGAAAAAAAGGGTCTTTTATTGATTGATTTTCTTGCTTTAATATCCCATTTAAACCGAGTAATTGAACAAATCATTTAGTCTCTATCTACATATATATAGTATTCTTATATGCAAATGAGCCATGTTCAAAATGACTAGATATTTGTACGATAGCGACCAATTTAAATATGTATGAGCTCATATTATACAAGTATCTACAAGTCGAAATTTCCATTTTTGCCCTCAAACTACTTACTTTTGTATAGGGACATGAAGACACGAAAATTATGAAAAAAATAAAAATAAATCATGATCGAAGGAGAATTCAATTACACTTGTAGTACCAGTACTAGTATATCACTTTGCTTTGTGTATTTAGTAATATTTCGATTTGTAATTTGTAATTTGTTCAAAAAGGCGTATTTTTTCCTTATGATTACATTACAAGTATGTATTCTCATTATAATTGCATTGATATTCGATAAAGTAAGAGGCAAACCCATTTAATTGTAATTTACAAGAAACTTTGATGTAGAAATTTATATAAAAAGATTGCATAGTATAGTACTACTCGTATCTGTACAAGTATGTGCGATTGAAGAAGCGCATAAAATCAAGTTTTTGAATTTTTTTTCGAGGACTTTGTTGAACACGAGTAGGAGTTGTTGATGAGTCAAATATTATTCTTAAGGTTAGATAAAGACAAAAAAAATACAAATACTGAAAGCATACAAGCATTTTGTTAACTTGTGTTTTAAGTTCTTGAAATCAAATTTTTGGTCATTTGGTCGAAAATTATAAACAAAATTTAGTACGAGTATTCAATTCAAAATTTGTCTAATTTAGATCAAAATTTTTCTTTAAAAGCCTCAAAAAAACTTGGAAATTACAAAATATTTAGATGTACCTACAGATAATTACCATTAGCTAAGTATCTATTCTGATTTGAGAATCATTCAAGCAAAAAAGGGTCTAGTTTTCGAGACATTATAGTGGTCTGATTTCAAATTTTTTATAATTTTCAGGATAAAATTGATATTTTAGACAATCAGATGACAGAAATCTGAAATTTTCAAGGAAATTAGATCAAAAAAACTCAAAAGCCAGCTTTTCTTAAGCTCCAAAAATTGAAAAATTTAAGAAAATTTCTATAAAATGCGGATTATTACTAGTTTTTAAGCATTGCTGATATTTTGACATTTTTCAAATTGTCCAAACTAACTTTCCTTATATTCTTATAGGAAATAGATAAGTTTTATAGTAGAGAGTAGTACCTACTGATAATCATGAGAAAAAATCATAAACCATACTATTGTTCTATCATATTATATGATATGATATGATAGTAGTAATATAATAATAAAAGACTCGTAACCTCGACTTTGACTTGTATTTTAAAATTTGCAAAGTCTTTGTATAAAAATTACTACTACGAGTAGGGTACTACTTACTATACTAGGGATATTACCTTGCAAGTTACAAGTTCTATAACTATGTATACTACTAGATAACTGGCTGGTAGAGCTCTTCTTAATTTGAAAATTTGGAATTTTCAAAAGTTTTATATTTATACTCTCTGTGCTAAAGGCATTATTAAATTTTTGCTATAACTTTATGTAATAACTACTACCCTCATCTATATAAGATACCACTATCAGTACATCATATCTATATAAGATACTATAGGTATAGGTGAAGGCATCAAGTATCAAGATTTGATGAGAAATATAAAAAATGAGAAATTTTTTAAGAGTACAAAAAAGTATGGTACAAAAAAAAGTCTAAACTAAAGGTATGATATTAAAAATAAGGGTTTATATTTTATTTTATATTTTGTGCTCTAAGCTATGGGATAAAAAGGTATAAACTTTTTTCGTTCACTATTCTAGTACTATAGTACCTACCAGTACTAGTAGTAGGGTATTGTGTATAAAATGCATTTGAGTCGACTCATATACAAGTGTATAGATACTTGTAGGTATACGAATACCAAGTAGAAGTAGAAGGCTAAACTTGACTACTTTTTAAAGCTTTTTGGGTTTTAATACTACTACTACTATGGCACTAGTAAAGTTGTATAATACATGTTAGGCTAAGGAGAAGTTCTTCACTTTCGATTTTGACTTGGACAAGTTGAGTTGTTTCTCACATCAAAAAACCTTTTTTAAACAAGCTCTCTAACACTAGTACTCATACCATACGAGTAGTACCCAAAAAAGTTCAAAAAATTCAAAAATTCAGTTTTTTCCTACTACAGATTATATCGAGGCAAAAGAGATCAAACAAAGTATCCCTTAATTGTACAAAGGAGGTGCGAAATTGCGAGTTTTTTCGAGAATTTCAATTGTTTTGAGACAATTGTAGGCTTAACGAGAGTTGAATAAAGTGCTGGACAAGAAATATTTCTATAAATTCGCATTTGGTCAGTTTTGAATAAATTCAAATTTCAAGTATTCTGGAACATTCTAGGCTATTTTTCAAATCTGAAATTGTGTTTAAAAGCATTTTTCCAAATTTCTTGTGACTCTTCTGCCTACATATATACAATCTGGACAATTCTGGACAATTTTTCTTCAAAATTTCTTCTTAAAGATTTTAGCATTCAAATCTTACTAGCTTAAGCTAAACTTGATTTGAAAAATTTAAAGTTTTTACTAAATACTATTTAGTAATCAAGGCATAACATAGATACATATACAGATAGGATTTCGTGACCCTCAAAATTCTCTATTATCTTGTATTTGTAAACTTGTAAACTTGTATCTTACATATATATCTAGTATATTGTACATATACAATCATATTTTACCATTTGGATTCAAGAGGAAGGACACTACATTATATATAGTATATTACGTAGTTATTAAAATTAAAATTATAAGTGATAAGTTATACGAGTGTATATCCTGATATTCTACAAAAAAAAGTGTTTTATCATCAAAACTTATTTGTGACTTGAGCACTTTTTCATAAATTCATAAATACCATTAAATATTAATAAAAACAGTGTATTTATCCTTAGTATAATAGTACAGTACTAGTACCAGTACTTGGTTTTGGTTTTGATATACCTAGTATATTGTAGTAGTGGTATTATAAAGGTTTTCGATTTTTTTTCAAGTAGTTTTGTGTGCACATACAACTATATGTGTATAAAAATAATATACAAGTTAAAATAAGAAATAAATTCAGAAACTTGTGGGGGGAATCGATTGAAAATTGAAGTAAAAATTAATGAGGAAAGCCCTCGGCTTGTTATTGCATTTGACGTCTGTTTACTCCATTTTATTCTACAAAATTCTACAAAATTCTACTAGTACTGAAGCATAGTATCTTGTGTATAATTGTATAAAAAAATACAAAAAATTTGTACGAAATAAATTTCAATTTCAATCGTGTATAAAGGTACTTGTTTTATAATCTAATTGTTTCAAGATTAAGTACTTACTTTTTTTGGTCAAAAATTGAACCTAGGTATTCAACAATTGGATAGACTTTGTAAATTTGTAGGTACTTGTATACACTATTTGTAAGGTATATTTATTACAACTTTTTCAAGTAAACTAAAGGGTTCTAATAGTCAATCAAGATTATTTGTTTTGTGTAAATCCAGTACAGGAAAAAGTACTTGAAGAAATATCTAATAAAGTAAAGATTAAGTGATTGGATATTGAGCAAATAAAAGTTCTAATAAATGAACCTGTAGCTTTATAAGCATATATAATAAACCTTACATAAATATAAATAGTGTTTCTAAAATTGAGAATTTTTTCGAAATTTCGATATAAATGACACAAGTATATATGTACAAGTCATAAAAAACCCTACAGAAATACATACAGAAGTGATTTGAGGTAAGTTACTCGAAAAATCTTGATTATTTTATCTTTTTCCAATTCAATAAAGTTAAACTGGGAAATTGACAAGACTTGAATTTTAAATTACAGCAGAAGTTTACGATCCCTAAAAAAGGATTTTTTGAGAGATTTTGGAGAATTTGAGAAATTCTAAAAAGGTAAGATTTTACACACATTTTTTGTTTTTGCAATTTTGTAGTTTTTTGTAATGTTTTTTGTAATGCATGTAGGCATTTGGTACTAACGCTAAGTACTTTTAATTACGGGTAATTACCGAGATCAAAGTCTAATTAATTTTTAAAATAATTTACGGAACTTGTAGTACGTTGTATAGTAGGGTAGTATAGTGACTTACTGACGTAATATGGATAAAAAAATGATGAATTTTTTCAAGCTTTGAGACTTTGGATTAAATTTTTAAATAGGTAGAAGGTAAGATACTATAGGTACTTTGGAATTAATACTAAAGATCTTAAGATGATGATGATGATAGCTGGAGATTAAATGGGAAAGTCGAGTAGCAGATTCTCCAGGGAATTATCTTCAAATAAGTATACCTATATGTATGTACATACCTACAGATACTAGTACTTGATTCATTACAAAAGTACAAGTGCTGATATAAGGGTAGTAGATTTGAATCGAGTTAATTTTATGCAAATATATAACTCATATTGTTCCTATCAAGTCTAGTACATACTAGTACAGTTACCCAAGTTTTAAAATTAGGTCAAAATTATCCTATAAATTCTCTAAAAAATTTCAAAGAAAATCTCAAAATATCCGACTTGAAAGTAGGTAAGGTACTTGAAATTACCCATCGTTAGATAGTTTAAAATATAAAAATTCTGTACATACTAATCGTAAGTCTCTTATGAAATTTTGGTAGAAAATTTTCAACAATTTTCAAAATTTTTGAGGAATTTACAAGAAACTTATTTTTTTCAAATGAGCTTTCAAACGCCAGTTTGATTAACTTGAGGTCAAAATTAGGAAAAAATTCAATTTAGGTTTCTTCCAAGAGTCTCTAATTTTTTTATTGAAAAAGACTTGTTTAGAAAAGTATGCATTTTTTTCTAATTATAATCAAATTTATTTAATTAAGTTTCAAGAAAGGATGTATTCGGCTTTCAGGCTTTTGCATATTAAACCTCATATAAAGGCCAGAAAGCCCCATGTATAACTCAAAGATATCCTTTTCAATCATTTACGCACTTGAAGTAGGTTTGGAAATTTTGCGACTTTTTGCATAAAACTATCTGTATTATGTCTTCATTTTACTTATAGATAGATAAGTCACGAATATGTGGCTCTATAATCTAAATAGAGCCAAGTACTGTTATATTTTGGTCGATGCCTTTGGTCTATTTGTCCATTTGCTTTTATGTAAATCGGAAATTCGAATACATAAATAAGAAAAGTATAAAAGCTCAAAACTATACAGAGAATAGAATAGTATCGAGTCAAGTTGAACGACTGGATGGATAATGCAAGTCAAGTCAAGTAAGGAATTCGGTTTTAAGGTTTTAAGGTTTTAAGACTTGTCTTATGATTGTACTGTAATGGATGGCTCTGTTGCTCCTGGGTTTTCTATACATATAGGGTACTATATTATAAATCAATATTTCGAGCTTTTTATCTATTTATACTTGTACTAGTACAATATACATGCATAATACATACATACATACATATATAGATATATACGACCAAATTTATAAATGATTCAAGTGGAAATCCATATTTTCTTCAAAATGAGAAATCATTCGGGGAAAGTATTCATAAAACTACTTACCTATATATACCTACCAAAGGTACTATGTAGTTAGTAATATCAGTAAGGCAAAAATTGAGTATTGTATTATCCAACCATAATATGAAGGAAATGACTTGTACTTACACTATACTATAGTAAGGTACTTGGAGAATTTTATGATTTTATTGATGAATAAACCCCGAGTGGAGCAAAAAAACATCTTGTTCCTTGAAAATGGATGAGAAACGGGTCACTTTAGTCAAAAAAGTTATTGCAATAAAGTCTCAAATTCAACAAAATTTCAAAGTTTCAAGATGATCTTTTTCTAGTGTTAGGTTACCTATAATTTTAATTTACAAATACCAAAAGTAGGATAAATCTTTATTTAAAAAGAATGGAAATTCGAAATATTGACCAAATTTAACTTGAGATTATCAAGTTTTGGTTTTTGTCGAGATTTTTTGTTGAAATTTTGTCGATTTGGGTCATTTTTTGGCATTTTTGAATATTTAAAATTTAAAATCAAGTCGAATAAAATGCCTCGTTAGACTTTGAAAATTTAAATTTTGAAAAAAGTAGGTACATAATATATATAGGTATGTTTACTTGTGTCTAAATTGTGTGAAAAATATAGTTCCTTATTCGATAAATGTATGGGGACTTAAAAATGGGTTCTTAAATTTTCTGAAGAAAGAAAGCTAGAAAAAAGTAGAGAACACTAATCCAGTCTGAAATTGCTTTTTGCTTTTTTACCCAATTTTTTGACTAGTAGGGTACCTACGAGTATAACACAACTAACTTGCTAGTATAGTAGAGGACTAAAATAGACTTTAATTCTTGAATTACTTATAAAACTACTATTAGGATACTAGATGTATTAGAAGATAGATATACTCCATAGTGTACGTTTCATTTCATTTCACATTTTAGATGAGTTATATTATAAGGAGGATTTTGTTCAGATCTTTGAGCTTCAAAGTCAGAATGAAAGCTAGACTTAAAAATTATAAATCGAGCCAAACCATCTCAAAAGTCTCAGAAAATTTTTCAAATTATTAGATAACTACTACTTATACAGATATAATCATGATAATCAAGTTCAAGCTCAGATTTTACATTGAGACTTGATTAAACACGAATTTTAGAAGAAATTTCAAAAAAAGATTTGATATCTTTTGACCCTAGAATGTTCAAATGTTGCTTTTTTTGAAAATTAGTCAAAATATTGATTTAAAGATGTAAATTTCTTGAAAAACAGACTAATCCTAAGTATAAAACATACTAATAAGTCTGTATTTCAAGTCTGTTTTTAGAGCACTGTAGTTCGATTAATTTACTTTTTGTAGTTTGCGAGCTAATAAGTAGAAAATCTATAATAAGAGTGTATTTGAGTTATCTGTGCAAGTACCCAGTATAATACACTAGGTCTATCTACTGATAGTAGAAAGATAGGGAAAAGAAAGAAAAGTGATTATTGATTACTTCTCAAATTCCAGATGTCAAATTCAATGGAAAACTATACGCATATTGATCCACTGACTGTTATTTCAAACCTATTTATTTCTCATTTAGATTTTTCTATCTCTTCTCAACTACACTACATAAGTACATACTACTCTATCCTACTATTTGTCAAAGTCAATGGAGAGCTTTCGAAATATTAAATTACCTTTTTTAGGGAAAAGCAAAGGTAAAAGCTCGAAAGAATTTTACTAAAAAAAACGCATGATTAAAATACCAAACATTTTTTAAAAGAACGAATTTTTCGAAATTTCAAGATTTTATTAGATGATTTTACTTGGTTTTATTTGGATATATCCAATTTCTTCAAAATTTTGAAATTTTACAAAAATATCAATTGATTGTATCCCAAATATGTTTAAAATGACCAAATTTTTCGTAAAGATAGGTAAAAACAGAAATTTGTGACAAATAGTGCATGTAGTATGTAGCTGTATTTAGAAGAAATAGAAAAATCAAATCCAATTGAGAAATAAATTGGTTTGAAATAACAGTTGAAATTTTACAAAATAATCAATTGAATATGATTCCAAATTATGTTAAAAATGAACAAATTTTTTGAAATTTCAAGATTTTTTTTAGATCCAATACCAATCAAGCTCAGCTTGAAATTTTGGAATTTTACAAAAATCAATTGATTGTATTCCAAATATGTCAAAAATTACCAAATTTTTCGTAATTTTAGATTTAAGATTTAAGAGCCAGGAATTTGTGACAAATAGTAGGAGCAGTATGTAGTTGTGTTAAGAAGATATAGAAAAATCTAATCCAATTGAGAAATGAATTGGTTTGATTACAGTAAAACAGTTGAAACTTTTACAAAATAATCAATTGAATTCGATTCCAAATAGGTTAAAAATGACCAAATTTTTCGAAATTTTAAGAAATTATCAGATACGTACCTCAATTCTAATTTAGTCTAAAAATTTTCTTTTTGGATCTGGTAAGATTTGATCTTATCGTAGATTAGATTCCTTATTACTGTACCTACCTAATAAGGTCTATTAAATTTAGTAAAGTTGAAACTTTCAGAGAAAATGAGGCCTTGTTGAAGCGAGCTAAAATATTTATTTTTAATAAAAAAAGGGCATTTCTATACTTTATGAAATATGGTATTACTTACGAG
Source organism: Nanhermannia cf. coronata Gr-Ori-00579 (assembly GCA_034699045.1). NCBI lineage: Eukaryota > Metazoa > Arthropoda > Arachnida > Sarcoptiformes > Nanhermanniidae > Nanhermannia > Nanhermannia cf. coronata Gr-Ori-00579. Next base: position 17,795 of record JAQIXA010001874.1, read on the forward strand.
TACTGGAGGACTCATCGAATTTGAATTTTCGAGTTACGTATTTTGTGAAATTTGACTTATCAATCTAAGCATATTAAATATGACTTTTCCTTATCTTTGATCATACTACTGATACTCGTACTATATTATTGTAATAGGAGGTTCCTATCATAATAAATACTACAGCAGATATATTTGCACAAGATAGATAGATAGATGATCTTATTGAAGTTTTTTTTGAAGTAAAAAAAAAAAGTTGAAGCAAGCAAAAGCTTTTATTATTTATGTAAAAGTTGAAAGTATGTTTTTATATAATCTCCAGTACATACATTACATATAGAGTATGGATTCGATTGAGGGCTCTTACAAAAGTACCTTCAATATTATTTGAAGAGAGAGAGAGAGAGGAGAAATTCAATTTTTCCTTGTAGTACTTGTATAAACAAACAATTCCTCATTTTTTACTATATTTTATACCATAATACCATACCTAGGTCTATACCATAGCCATATACCATACCTAGGTCTAGGTCTATTTGGTCTATACCATAATACCATAATACAGTCAAACTTATTTATATAGTATTTTAGGAAATTTCAAATTTTAAAATAAAAATTCCAATCATATTCTAAAAGGTAAAGTTTTTCGAAATCTAGCAAAAAATCAAAGTTTCAGCTAGCTGAATTTTATATTTCTTATGAGATTTTTAAAATCTATCTTAGGTCATATCTTAGGCCTTATTAGGTCAAAAAATCAAATTTTTTAGTCTAAGTTTTCAGATATTTAATAAAAATAAACCTGAAATTCAAGAATTCTGGATATTTTTTAGGTGATTTTTTGAGATTTAGGTAGCTTATTTTACTTATCCTAAATCTTTATTGAAAAGTTTGACTATATTTCAGCATTATTGAGTTTCCAAGTCATTGACCTTTTTGAAAATTTCAGATCTCTAGGTCAGATCTCTAAGTCTTTTGAGATAAGTGCTTAAAAATTTTTTGATCCAATCCTTTTTGAAATATCAAATCACAAATCTTATTATCTTGAAATATCAAAGTACCTATAAAATCAGGATATTATGGACAAATATCCTGATTCTCGAGAAAATCAGGAGAAAATATGATGTCTTTATAGAATTTTAAATAAATTTTTTGATATTTCGGTAGTTTATAGAGAAATTTGACTGTATTAGTGTACCTATGTACTTACCTTAGGTCTAGGTTTAAAAGGGGCTAAAAGTTAAGGATGAGAGTATGGATTATTCAGTAGATTATTGGAAGAAAAAAAAGATAAAAATTGTTTACTACTACTACTGGAGCTAGATAATAAGTACTACCTATAGGTAGTAGGTTGATTCACGTTGATTAGGTTCCAAGACCAAGAAATAATCCAAAGTTTTACAGATCTGTAGATAACTGAGAAACAGATCGACTTTTTTTCCAGATAAAAGTACAAGAAGTGATAGGAAATGTGGCTTAAGGGTATTGAATACAAAATACTACACATATAGTAGTACTATAGTACTATCTAGTACCTGTATAGTATAGAGAGGCGAAAAACCAAGTTGAAAGTACGTGATAAGTTAAATCCTTGAAATTCTAAGATTCTAAGAAAGTAAAGGAAAGTAAAGAAAAAAGATGTCTTATCCCATAGACTCTAGTCTTTAGTTTAGATTTAGTTTTTTTAACAAAAATCAAAAGATCTAGATTTTCTTCAGTTATTAGTCACACAGTCATTTAGTCAAAATCAAAATACAGACAGAGAAGAGTCTCAAAAATCACAACTCAAAATGCCCAAAAATTTAGAATTTCTCACGATTTACTATCATAAAAACAAATACGGATATAGTACCTACCTACTTTATAAAAATTATAATCTTAAAATGCCAACTGTAAAACAAAGTTTTGAAAATTCGTAAAAAATCAAAATTTTAGTTAAATCCTTAGGCTTACACTTATCCTTTAGTTAATCTGCGTCTGTCAATTTTACCAAAATTTCTAGGTTGTCCAGAGGTTTGAAATTTATACCAATGCAAAAGCTAGATTTAGATAATTTTCATTAATTCTAGAGATCAGATAGGTAAGAATTGGCATTTTTAGGATTTTATATACGTGGGTACTTATGATACTTGAATTTTGTTCAAAATGCCCAAAATTTGTCGATTTTACACCTAAAGGATTCAATTTTAACCCAGGTTTTTCCAGTGCTAACAGCCTATGTTTCCTACTTTTCTATTCTTTTTATAGATAAAATTATATCTCAGTCAGTTGAATAAGATTAGATTGGATTCGACGTACTTTCATACAGTCAAAAGTATAGTAGTAAATGCTCGAAATAGTCGAAAAGAAATAAAAGAAAAAGAATACTTATACCTATATAGTACTGATAGATACTATACTATATTATACTATACTTATAGTAGTATTTAGTAGGTAGTAGGAAGAATTAAATGACGTAGGTAGTAGTAGGTACATTGGATTTGGTTTAGAGGTTTCGAGACTCGAGACTGGAAGTTTAAATTCGAAAATCCTCCAAAGTTTTTAGCACCACACTCACTGCGAAAAATTATAAACTTTACTTGAGTTTGTAATCTGCATATTTTGGATTTGAATTTGAACTCGAGACTTTTGCAGAAAAATCGACGAGAAATTTTGGAATGCTATTTGAATACAAATTAGGACCAAATTGGAGTAAATTAATTTTTCTCGTACTAATGTTAAGTACCCTTATACTACTACACTACTATATGTAGTACAAGGTAAATTTTATGATGTATGAAATGAAAGAGAATTTCTGAAGCTCAACAAAGGGTTAATAGAGTATGACAGTGGGATAAATTAGTACTTCAAATTGACATTAAAAAAGGTCATTTTTCTCTTTGTTCTCGAGTACTACTATACTAGTAAGCAGATTTCACCAGACCAGAAATCAAATCAATTTTTAAAGTGTTTTCCATTAGTCTTAATCATAAGTCGTAAATTCAAGTACCTTGTGGGATACTTATTAATTTAGCTCAGATCTGTACTACTACTTAGGAGTACTAGTTGTAGGTAAAAGAGCACTATTAAATTATCTTTTTGACCTTTTTTGAAGCATTTCTTAACATTTTGGAAATGGAGACTTTTGAACCAATTTCAGAAATTCGATTTGCTCAATTGCAAATGTATCAAAAAATATCGTCAAATTTGAAAATGTCAGTCAAAACTGCTCAAATCAAAAGATTTAAAGCTTTAATAAGGCTTAATAAGCCAAGTAGAAAACTAATCACAGTTTTTAGCTTAATTGAGTATCCTAAATAAGATACTAATCCTAAGCTAAATTATGAAATATTTTAAGGCCAAAATAAAATTTATTGATCTCATTGTCTCATATTTAAGATCAAGATATTTTCCAACTATCATAATAACTATTTGCTTACTCGTATAAGTAACAGTCTATCGCTGCGCAAAAAGGTAGGTACCCAAATGAAATTGGGTACCCAACTAATTGGGTACCCAATTGAAATACCCAAAAGTACCCAAA
>JAQIXA010001875.1:0-21291 GCA_034699045.1 Nanhermannia cf. coronata Gr-Ori-00579
GAATTTGATATCCGTTTGACCCGGGAGTTGACCTTTGACCCCGAAAATTGACCTTTGAAACCGAAAAATGAGATTTTCAACACTTTGCTCGCACAATTTATAATAAACTTCTAGTGAGTTGATTAAAGCCTAGTATAACTTTAAATAGAACTAGAATAATAATACTCCTACCTAGTATTAGTAATTACATTACTCGACAAATATTGTCCTTTGTCACTAGTCGTTAGTAATTAAACTATAATAAGCTATAATATTTCAACTTTAACTAGAGTATAACTTCGAAGGCTTGTGCTGTGCCCATACTCATACTGTACATACAAACTGATAATAATTATAGCAGTTGGATGTTTGTATATCGTATATTTGTAAAGTTAAATAAGTTAGTTAATAGTAAAAATGGTTAGATGTTTATTAACTAGGTATAGAATAGATTTTTTATTCTATTAATTATATTATATACAGATATACCTAATTAATAAAATAATGTGTTTTGAATATTCATAAAAATTTGACAAAATCAAGTCAGAAAAAGCAAGCAAGAGCAATCAATTTAAAAATTAAAATATTTTAATATTTCAAGAGTTATAGGTAAATTAATATCTATTTAGTATTGAAGATGAGTCAATAATAGATAATAATAGTCTCAATAATATTGAGTATTGTCTATTGAAAGTTTTTTACGTTCTTTTTTTTAAAAGTTATAAATGAAAAGTTGGCCAAAAAAGGCATAAAATTGTTTGGTCGGGATTATCAAAATTGAAATAAAATTCTATTAAAAGGTAATTTACTATACAACAGCTAATAATACCAATAAGTGAAATATAATATCACAATACTGAAATACTGAAAATACTGAAAGTATTTTCTTTCAAACTTTCCGAACCAACAAATTATTAAATTACTAATGCTCATTTGTATGAATAATGAAATATTTCGATTTTAGCTTTTTTGTATTTGATAAAAATTTACAAATTGCAAGGAGATTGCAAATAAAAGAAAGTAAAAGTGGGTAGGGTACTAAATACTAAATAATATATAAAGCGTAATAAATCGTATATATCAGTATAAGGTTTATTCTTTTTATTAGTCTATTTTAATTAATTGAAAGTTTTCAGGGTACATATCTATCTATCTCTAGTTTTTTAAATTATATTACCTATATTATATTAATTTATTTTCAGATCAATTTAATCAAATAACAATGGATCAAGAAGAGACTGAGTATGAAAAATGTGTTCTTAGAATTAATGGAATGACTTGTGCTTCCTGCGTCGCTGCTATTGAAAAACACACAAAAAAGATAGATGGTTTGTTTATATTAAAAATAATTAATTAAGCAGTTTAAGCTAACAGTAGGTTTTTATTTTTAAATTTAAAAAGGTATTAAAAATATCAGTGTTGCATTAATGGCTGGTAAGTTTATACAAAATAAATTATGCATGCATATTTTTCATAAATAAATACCTACAGATCTACAGATAGTAATACCTACAGCTACTATGTATTCTCTATTTTTCAGCTAAGGCAGAAGTTACTTATGATGCGTCCAAAATTTTACCTTCTCAAATTGCAAATTCAATTAGTGAATTGGGGTTTGATTGTGAAGTAATCGAAAATCAGGGTGCTAGCGAAGGAGAGGTCTTTATTAATGTAAGTAACTGTACTAATTAATGTTTATACTAAATCTAAATACTAAAGTTAATTTAACGTAAACCATGAAAATAATTGAATTTTTTAGATTGGAGGAATGACTTGTGCCTCATGCGTTAATACAATCGAGTCAAATATTATGAAAAGAAAAGGAATATATTCAGTCAATGTATCACTTAGTCTTCAAAAAGGAAAATTTAAATATAATCCCGATGTAACTGGTCCTAGAGATATTATTGAAGAAGTCGAAGATTTAGGTTTTGAAGCATCTTTAGAAAGTTCTAAAGATGTAAGTCATTTAGATCATAAGGATTCAACAAGAAAATGGTGGAATGCATTTCTAGTAGCTTTGATTTTTGGAATTCCTAGCATGATACTTATGATGTATTTTATGTTTACAATGGATATGGATGATGAAAGTATGCACATGGGATGCGAAATGCCTCATTGCATAATACCTGGACTTTCATTGGAAAATTTACTCTTATTTCTTCTTGCCACACCTGTGCAGGTATTTTGAAATTCTTTATAAAAAAGTAAATCTCTTTATTAGAGCTGCAACGACTCTTAAAAATAATCTAGAAAGTTAAAGTTATTTCTAAATGAACATCAATATCAAAGCTGGCCGATGTTTTTCCTATTTCATTTACTTTTCGTTTAGAAAGCATAATTGAATTAATTTTTCTTATCATAAAATTAAGCATTGCGTTTTTACTTATTTTGTCCTTTGACTTGTTACAATGGTTGTTAAATTGAGAGTTTTACTGCCACTTTTTCTATATGCAATACTCAATATAATAGAAATATATTTTTTATAGTTTATCGCCGGTAGACATTTCTATGTAGCGGCTTGGAAAGCAATTAAGCACAAGACAACAAATATGGATGTTCTGATTATGTTAGCGACATCCATTTCTTATTTTTATTCTTTATTCGTCTTATTGGCCGCAATCATCATTGCACATAATCCAAGCCCGATGACTTTCTTTGATACTCCGCCAATGCTTCTGTTATTTGTCTCATTTGGACGTTGGTTAGAACATAAAGCAAAAGTAAGTAAAAGAGATCTCATATCAGTCATATCACAAATTATAAATAATGTATTCTCATTGAATAGGGGAAAACTTCTGAAGCACTAGCTAAATTAATGTCCTTAAAAGCAACAGGTAAAGTTTTAATTCAGATTACTAATTCGTAAATCACAAATAAATTATTCATGTTTAATAATATTATTTTGAATTTGTTAAAACGCATTTTCAGAGGCTGTAATAGTGACAATCAACAGCAATTTCGATATACTTACAGAAAAGCAAATTCTGGTTGATTTGGTACAACGTGGAGATATCTTAAAAGTAAAATTTTTTACTTTAATTTTTATTTACTGTAGAATTTTAGCATAACTTGAGTAAGAAATCATACTAATATTATGCTTTTTTGTAATTTTTGAAGGTTTTACCTGGATCTAAGGTCCCCGTAGGTAATAAGTTAATTACATAATTGATTTATGTAAACCAATAATCTTTAGCAGATCAACTTATAATAAAATATAATACTTTATTTTAGATGGATGTGTTGTTTCTGGGTCTTCAATGTGTGATGAAAGTCTTATCACTGGAGAATCGATGCCTGTCGTTAAGAAAAAAGGTAGGTACCTACATTATTTTATTTATATTCTAATCTTAAGTAATACATAATTAAATTAGGACTAATTTTGTCAATTTAGCTTATCAAAAAATTATTTCATATTCATAGTATACATTCATGTTTTTTTATTTTAGATTCTACAGTGATTGGAGGTTCTATAAATATGAACGGAATGTTGTTAGTTAAGGCTACTCAAGTTGGTGATCAAACAACACTTGCACAAATTGTTAGATTGGTCGAAGAAGGTAAAAAATAAAAATAAATCAAATCCATTTAATAAATATTGAATAAAGTTTACACGTACAGCGAATGCTGTACGTGTAATATCACATAATATCAGAAATCAGAACATTATTAGTAATATTAGTATATAAGTACTAAATATCTAGGATTTAGATTTTAAATACATTGTATAATTTGGTTTTTCTATTAAATTATTATAGCTCAAACCTCAAAGGCTCCAATTCAACAATTAGCTGATAAGATTGCTGGATATTTTGTTCCAGTTGTTGTAGGAGTTGCAATCTTAACTCTTTTAATATGGATTATTATTGGATATCTTCACCCAGATTCTTTAAAAGCAAAACATTATGACAAGCATCGGTTTACAAATTCAGAAATAGTTTTCCAATATGCATTTCGCTATGCTTTAACAGGTAAAAATTACTTTGATTTGATCATTTTTAATCTAGGTAATACCTAATTGATATTTTATTTATAAGAATAAGATATATCAATGAATAAAATAAAATTCATTTATATGTTAATAGAAATTATAATTTTTTAACAGTTTTAGCAATTGCCTGTCCTTGTTCGTTAGGGTTGGCCACTCCAACTGCTGTTATGGGTAATAAATATAGTTTAAAAAATTTTAAAAAGTATACTAATAGTTTGTCTCATTCGACAATTTTGCTTTTTTAAGTTGGTACTGGCGTTGGTGCTCTTAACGGGATTTTGATCAAAGGAGCTGGTTAGTTCAAACTTATTCTTATAATAAATAATATGCTTGTGATTTATTTTGAATTGAAAATTGAATTGCAAATAATAATTCCAAATTTTTAATTTGCAGAACCTTTAGAAAATGCTCACAAAGTAATAAACAAAATAATTTTTCTTTACTATAAAAATTTTTAATCTTGTCATTGTAATTTGTATTTAGGTTAAATGTGTAGTTTTTGATAAAACTGGAACAATAACTCGTGGAACCCCTTCAGTAACTCGGATTTTAGTTTATAAAAATGAAAGCTTACAAGATCTTCAAAAACTTTTAATAATATTAGGAGTTGCAGAATCTAATAGTGAACATCCAATTGGTTCAGGTAAATCTAATATTGTAAAATTAAAATAAATATATAACTGAGTATTTTTTTTTGTATATTTAGCTATTGTAAAATTTGTTAAAGAAGTGATTACTTCAGATTTTTCTGGAACAACATGTGAGGATTTTATAATAGTACCCGGTTGTGGACTTAAAGTGACAGTTTCAAATATCGAAGATATATTACAAAAGGCAATCAACTCTAAAAAGTTTAAAAGTTGGAATAGTACATCAAATATGTTAACAAACAAGTAATTATTTATACTAACCTACAATTTGAGTTATTAGGACAAGCTATTTTTGTAATATTTTTAAATAATTACTTAATGTTTTTAATTTTTAAATAGGTCGAGTTTAATTGTAGATCAAGTAGAGATAGAAATTCATGGCGAGAGCGATTCTACATTGATTTCTTTAAATCCGAGTGAGAATAATTTTGGAACAATTGGAGATTTGTATGATAAGAAAAAATATCAGGTAAATATTAATATTGCTAAAGTACTTACATTATTTTGAACTATATTTTAATAAATAGTTCATTTATTAATCATTCAAGGTTTTAATTGGGAATCGGGAATGGATGAGAAGAAATGGGATTATAACTCCTGAATTTGTGGAACAAGATATGTTATCTATGGAAGAAAAGGGTCATACGGTTGTTTTATGTGCAATTAATGGTAAGTAAACTTCCTATTCTAAATAGTGTATTTATCTACTTAATTTTTTTTATAAAAATATAAAAGTTGCTCTGATAAGATTTGAAAATTTGTATGCAATCTAATTATAAATTTTTATTCTAAATTATAAAGGAGAACTCACTTCGCTTATAACAATTGCTGATAGTGTTAAACCAGAGGCTCATTTAGCCGTATGGACATTAAAAAAGAAAGGATTAGAAGTTATTTTACTCACAGGTAAAATAACCTAGATTTAATATTAGGTAGTTCAAAATACTTTTATTAATTATTTTATTTAAATAAAGGGGACAATAAGAAAACTGCTGCCGCTAGTAAGTGTTTACATATTATATTATTGTTAATTATAATTGTTCAAGAAATGATAAATATGAATGACTTTTTGATTTTAACTTTGACTTGTTTGATTAATTTTTAGTTGCTCGTGAGGTTGGAATCCGGCGAGTTTATGCTGAAGTTTTACCATCTCATAAAGTTGAAAAGATTCGAAGACTACAAGCACAGGGATATAAGGTAGCCATGGTTGGAGATGGTGTTAATGATTCTCCTGCTTTAGCCCAAGCTGACGTTGGGATTGCGATTGCATCAGGGACCGATGGTAAGAAATTTTATTTTGCTAAATTTCAAGTCTCTTATTAGGATTAGCTAGGATTAAGAATTTTTTTTAATATTAAGTGGCCGTTGAAGCAGCAGACGTCGTTCTTATTAGAGTAAGAAATTACAAATTTCTTTTACAAATAACGAATACCTACTAATTACTAATTTCATCATTTTTTAGAATGATTTGCTGGACGTTGTAGCCTGCTTAGATTTGAGCAAAGTAACTGTACATAGAATCAGGCTTAATTTTATTTTTGCCAGTATATATAACATAATCGGGATCCCATTGGCAGGTAATATTTTACATATTATAATTGTATATATTTGATATTTATAGTCATTAAAAAACAGCAGTTTTATCACGCTATTATAATTATTAAGAATCATATCATATTTTTTTTATTTAGCTGGAGCTTTTAGTCATTGGGGTTTTTCTCTACAACCTTGGATGGTTAGTCTAGTAAAGTATTCAAGTTGCTTTATTAGTAATTGTACAATTTGAATTTAATATTTAGGGTTCAGCCGCCATGGCCATGAGTTCTGTTTCTGTAGTATGCTCTTCTCTTTTATTGAATTTGTAAGCCAATTTATTTACTTATTACTTAATTTATCTTATTGTTAGTGAAATTGTAGATACTAGAGTAAAAATAATTGCATTATTAATTTATTTTAGATACCGTAAACCAACTATAGAAAAGCTTAGAACGATCGAATACCTTAAATCTTTTGAATCGAAAATGACGAAAGACCTCGACGAAGTTTCAATTCATAGAGGACTTGATGATATGGGACCCTTTCCTGATCCATCTAAATTTTCTAAAGCGAGCAGTGCAATTAGCAGGTATGTATTTTTAATACTTTTTATTTTTAAAAATAACTTTGGTGGTATTGTTTAAAAATGGTCAATTGTACGAAGTGTGCATGGCTCATACATCGCTTAGAAATGATAATTTAGCGAAAAAGCATAACGAAGAGAAATAAATAGAATACTTTTACGATTACAATTATTTACCTATATTATTATATTCTAATCTAACAATTAGGGTACTCTACCTGGCCTAACCTTAATCTCACTAGCCTTACATCATAGTATGTAGTTAAGTTAATATCATATTATATAATGAAAAAATATTCTGAATTCATTTTAAAGATTACTGATATGGTCATGGGATAATAGGATCGCTAATACTTTCGTTGTCTATAAGTAGGTACTAGGCACGTCACGTCACGTCACGTCACCTTTACTACTAATTATATGATTTTGCCAGCTTATTTTGGTTTTCCAAAATAAAAAGCAAGGAACAACATTATAACTTATAGTATAAGATACAATTTTCTTGCACTGACATTTCTTTGGATTGTGTAAATATGTTTTTTAATATTAGAATTAGTATATACTCCTTGCATTTGTCAATTAAAATAGATTTTGAGCTTTTTTTGCTTAGGAGGGAGCTATTAAGTAAAGGTATGTAGTATCTATTAACGCTTACGTATTCATAATTAGTTGTAGATTTTATTTTCAATTCTTACTTATTACCTTACCTATTTAATAAGAGTATCTAGGTATCTACAGTGTACTAGATAATCTTATTTTCATTTGTTTTTTGGAACATTTTCTTGAGATTAAAATATATAGGTATATTGCTTTTCAATTTCAATCATGTCAGCTTATTAAGTGTAATTTTGTATAATTAAATAATAAGTCAATAATTAATTAAAATTTAATTCAATTAAAAATAAAAATTCAATTAAAATAAAGGGCTACAATAACAAAGAAGCTTGAATAGTAAAATAAATGCTAAATGGGATTTTTTTTTGTGATTTAACTTGAATGGCTTTTACTGAATGTTGATCTTATTTTTAATTTTAATTTAATTTAATTTAAAGCTAAAACTTTAATTAAAGTGACATTCAAAATTCATTAAATATACCTACCTAATGTCTTAATTTTTTCACAAATTTTTTTGCTGTATGTTTTCAATTTGATAGCCCGAAAAAATCGGTCCTGAGTCTCAAAATTTCTCAAAGGAAAGTGGTGCCTATCCTTTCTCTCTCTAGGAAATTCACAAAAAATTCAAAAGACCCTAATGAATCCGACGGAGAAGTTTTTTCAGATGAATACGATAGTCTTCTTGCATAATTCTGTTGTATTTTTTCCTTTTCTTTAAATTTTCTTTATTTCATGTGTTACTTATTTTAAGCTCTAATGTAATTTAGAAATTGTTTTGTTAAGTTTTGCGCACATGGTTTTTTTTTTGCTCAAGTCTCAAGTAAAGTACTTGACTGCCTAATTTTTAAATATTGATATTTAAATTAATTGATTTTATTAAAGTTGACCTGCATTTAATGTATTTTTAATTATTTTTGTTAATACCTACATAACCTTTATATCTACTCTTTTACAGGGTATTTTTAGTCATTAATTATTATTATGGATATTTCTTATTCTGTTCTATTTTATTTTTAGTCTTTATTTCGAAATAATTTTCATTTCTTGTTATTTCTTTTTGTAAGCTACCTACTAATTACGCTTTATGTAAATACAGATTTATCTTTACACATTTTATTGTTTTATGTAAAAAAAAATTTTTGATCATACTACTTTTGGAATCCAGAATATGTACATAAGTAAAGTACCTACTACTCACTGGGTCGAGGTTGGTATGGTAGGTTCAGATACATATAACTACTAACTATGATTATTTTGTATTTTACCTACATAATAATTTATAAGTTTACTGATTCTGAAAATATCGCTTTGTAAATCTGTACTTTGTAACATAATGTGTTTATAATTTTTTTAATTTGTGTAAAATTGACTAACAAACAAGCAAAAGGAAATCAGAGTGTGATAATAATTTTTTATCGAAATCTACGTTAAAATTCACATTTTGGCAGTTTGTTTCCCTTAGATTTTTTATAACTTTTTGAAATAATAATTAAAATATAGTTTTCGAAAAAAATTTGAGGCCAGTAAGTTTTTTTACATTGTGTTTCGAATAAAATTTTTGATTCCACAAATCGCTTCTTAATTTTTAAAATTTTGTCTTTCAATATTATTGCCATTGCCACAAATATTTCCCATATAGAAGATTTAAAAAAAATTTGTCAATCATTTTTCCCATATTTACTTACATACTTATTTTACAATTAAAGTATCAGTATACCTACCTAAGTTATCTTTTCTAACTCTAATCATATTTCATTTTGCACTCTTATTATCCTTATTAATTTTTAATGTATTTAATAAACAATTTATTTAAAATTTTTAACCAAATATTTAGAATCTAATATTATTTCATAATTTTTTAAATAATACATGATTTATTGTCATATTTTGAATTTTGATTACCTAAGTATGGTAATACAGATACTCGTATCGTGTAACTACAGTATACTTAAACTTATACAGGGTTTCTTCAAAATTATAATTTCCTTACCGTTATTACTCGGTATTCGGTACCTAATTTTTAATACGTATTCTTATATTATTATCTACAAGTAAAATATAAAATAGTGTAGTTTTATCAGTATATCAGAAATAGACAAGTTACATGATCAAATCAAATGAAACAGAGAGAATTCTTAAAATATTGTAATATCTATCTAGTACACAAGTACCTATAAGGTAGAATAGGGTAGGGTACTTTTAGCGATTAAAATCTACTTGTTCAACATTTTTAACAAACTTTTATCAACATATATGTTCAACATATATGGAGCTTGTAAAAACAAGATACTCAATCGAAGATTGAAATTGAAACAGTAAGCTGAAAGGCATAACAAGCATCATTATTTTAAAAGATTTTTAATTCAGATTCAACGAGATGTACAATGATAGGCTTATGGTTAGAGTTTTGTTAAAGTAAGGCAAAAACTTTAATGGAAATGTTTCCATTTAAGTTTAGGACTAGGACATGGAATAGAAAACTAATTTGTTTCAATTTTAAATTAATTTTAGGGTTGTAAGCGAGATAATGGGCCGATCTCCTTCAAAATTAAATAAAGATTCACTTCTCTCATCATCACAAGATGAATCTCAAGATTTTATTCCAATGGTCAGTACGACAAAATCAAGGAGTAGGATTGAGGGCATACAAATTCTTTAAACAAACATATACTAAAACTTTTATTGTAATTATTTACGCGTATTAATAGTTATTTATTTTATAATCAGAGATCGAGTTAAGATATTTTTCTTATTTTTAAGTCAAAAGCGCTAACTTATCGACTCGTTTCATTAGCGTCGAATTTTGTTACCTACGAGTAGTACCTACCTATTACCTATCTTATAAGTACCATATTATCAAGTCTTTATAATTGAGTACCTAATTAAATAAGTTGGGTAGGTCTTCTTTTGGTTTTATTATTTTTTTTATTCTATAACAAATTGAATTTTTTAACTTTAATAATTAGTACTCTGTTCTGTATTATATATGTGTGTGTACCTAAGTACATATTTTAATTTATAGGTAATATTTAAATAATATTCAGTGTCTTGCTCTATCATAAAATACTTGTTTAAATTAAATGTACCTAAGTAAGTATTTACCTATTAAAAGATAAATTTTTTGTAAATTACCTTAACAAAAACCAATGAGAAAATGTAGAGTACTTTTAGATAGTTAATATGTTAGCAAAGCTTTAAAAATAGGAAATAGTAAATACCCTATATATTTTTATAATTTAAGCATAAAATGATGATAAAAATAATTACCTATTACGAAGTTAGATTTTATGGAACCTAGATAACTTACTAACTAGATAAACTAATTTATTCAAAACAAATGTCGCAAAAACTGTACGTTATTTTTTACAAAGTTGCGTTGGTTGGGGTTTGGAAGTTGGAAACAAAGAGCACACCGTTTCAAGTTTATACAGTTTTTGAGAAAATTGTTGAATTTTTGATTTGAAGATTTTGAATTGATCACTGATCTCCAATCTCAGCAGAATTTGGATTTTAAGATCAATCAATAAAGCTTAAATGAAATCGATTAAGTATGCACACGTCTGCTCAAAAAATGAATTTTGGTTTCTATTCTATTTCCAATTTCCAGTATCGACCCGCAGTTTACTTGTAGGAATAATCACTAGGTAATCTAAAATTAATAATAAGTTATCTAAATCTAATTTATTATGTAAAGTACCTAATCAATAATCAGAGGGGTAACATGTTCTTAATAAACTTCATTTCATTGTAACATATAATTATTATATTTATTAGAGGCTTTTTTAACAAAAATAACATTTCGAGCTGTGATTTTATTATACCGAACCGATATACACCTTACCTAATCAATATCAAACAAAATAACTTAAAATTAAAAATAAGTACCCAGTATAAATATTTTATTATTTATTACGATTAAAGTATACTCATCTAAATCTAGTACATATATGTATATCAATATTCTAATGTAATTTTAAATATGAAGACCATAAAGCGAATAAAATTTTTATTTGATCCGATCCCGATCTGATTCGATTAAATCTTAAGGTATGTACTACTCATTAACTACATTTTTCTTATTTTACTTTATCAGTCAGGAAATCAGAATAATACGGAGTATTACATTAGTATTTTCGAACAAATCATCTATAATATAACTACTCTTACACTTTTTATAAAGTAGGTAATCAAATAGACGAACTACGAATACTTAAGATCTTTATCTACGAGTATATATACATATATACAGATATGAAATCCTAGTGGATTTTACGAAGACAAGCGATGCAAAGGTAGAGTTTCAAAATTGAAATTAAGATTTAAGATAAGTAATACTGTAATACTACCCTACTATGAGTAGGTTAAGTATGTAGGTTACTTTAATTAACCTTGGTTAGCATTATAAATAGGATTCAAATTCTAAATAAAATAACCGAAAATTCAAGACGTTCACGTTTCCCAGCACAACAATGCAATGCAAACCTAACCTATTGCAAAAAAACGAGTCGAGACCGAATTTTAGGTTTTATTAGGACCTAAACGTAAACTAATAGCCATCTTTCCTTTCGTATTGCAATGCTCAATGCACTGCTGCCTACTACATATATAATATATAAACTTGAACGACTGACTGGGATTATATATAGGAAAATATGAATAGGATAGGATAGGACTAGAGTCAATACATTTTTCTAATAACTTGTAGGTATGTATAGCCATAGCTAGGTACATTTTCATTTTTCTGAATATAAAAACCTAGTATGTATAAACAAAAAAAATATACCTATTGTAAATTTGCAATACAATTAGGTAATTAAAGTTAACTGCTTTGGAAAGTACATTTCTAAACTTTCTGAATTCCTCACTGACTCTCAAGACTTCCAGCCCAGCAGCTGTGCTGTGGACAAAAATAAGCAGATCAGAAGGTGAGTTTATTTTAAAGTTTTTTATCGGTGTTTTTATGGATTTAGGTTTTAGGTAATTTTATCAATTAAAAGACTTTCGCAATTATTAAGAATAAATTTTGCAAATTATATAAAATTTGAATTCAGATGTCCGGTGTCCGATAAGAACAGTTTTATTTAAGGGTATCGATTTTCTATTAGATTTAGGTTTGTCAAAATACTTTAAAACTAAAGTTAGGTATCTCTAGGCCTAGGCCTTCTTATTCATTTAATTCAGCTTTGAAAAATCGAATTATGGCCTCAATTTTACTACATTGTATAGCATACTAGATCTATTGTAAACAGTTCTTTTACATTTTACATTACATAATATTATGTATTTATACGAGAGTGAGGTAAGAAATAGAGAAAAGCTGAGTTAAACGAATATTATTTTAGTTTGTGTAGGGTAATGTTAATGAACTTACCATAATAATATTTTCTATATAGGTATTTATAGGTAGGTAGGTTTTTTAATGATCATTGATTGGCATACTCGCAATAGCTAGGCTATATAGGCTAGGCAGGTAGACAATTTTTTATTTTGTCTGATTTATTAGAAAGAGTATCAGTGTATCAGTATAATCATTGCTTAGTAAATTACTAGGTAAATAGATTCGATTGTATAGATGTAGATGGGTGGGTAATATATAAATGTAGATTGGTTTTGGTAAATGTCAAGGTAGGTACCTAGCTAGTCATCATATTTTAATTTGTTTATTGTTTGTTTATTTTTATAGATCCTTTTCATCAAGCAAGACAAGACTCAAGACAAGGAAAAAGTGTTCAAGTTAAACATAAATAAGGTTTAATTATTAGTATTGTTTTAATTTATTTTTTAACTGGATAATACTTTTTATGCATATTATGGAGATAATCTTTTAAAATGCTAGTCTATTCAATGTGAAGTAAATTTAAAAAAATGAGTTAATAGACTTCATTTTTTAATTGTGTCAAAATTGTCAAGATTTGATTTACAATGAGTCAATCTCTTATACAAGGAAAAAGGTTTTATTGCCGAGAATGGGTTTTTTCTAAATTGTGGCATTGTTTGGAGAATCTTCAACATAGACCGGAGGAAGAAGGAAAAAATGGGATTCTGATAGTTGGTGGACCAGGAGCTGGCAAAACAGCTTTATGTTCAGGTTCGTTAATGTTGATTTAATAAAATTCATTTTACATAGGTAGGTATATATATAATCATAATCATGTTTAAAAATTGTAGGTAATAATTTGTTTAAATTTTTTTTATTTTTTTTGTAGAAATTGTATCTCCAAGTGTTTCACAAGGAAAACAAAAGGCATTAAGAAAACGTCTACTTGCCCATCACTTTTGCCAAGCCCATGACTCATACACTCTTAATTTAACAAACTTTATTTGCCATATAGCTGAGCAACTGTCCAAAAGTCAATTGATAACAGGTTACCTTGAAAAAATTGGAGATGAAACTTTCAAAAATATAATTGAAAACCCCTATAACTATGATATTGATTTACTGTTTCACAAACTTGTACTATACCCTTTATTGGAGATTGAAAAACCAAAGGTTTGCAGTTTCATTTTGATTGATTCGATTGACGAATCTTCAGCACCAACTCCAACTCAATCACAAACAGGAGTTAGTAGTGGATCAGTCGGGAGTAAAACAATTAGCGAACTTCTTGGCAATCATGCTCATCTTCTTCCCTCATGGTTAATACTTATTTGCACTGCAAGGAAACAAAGCAAACCAATTGCTAAAATTTTTACTGGGTTTCGTAAAATTGGATTAGACGATTTGAGAAAATCCCAAGTAAATAAGCTCTTACATAATCTTAATTCATTTCATACAATAATTATTGAAACCATTTTTTAAAATATTTATTAATTTATAGGTTGTACGAGATGTCCAACAATACATTTTATCAAGTGAGTACAAATTACATAATATACCTACTAATTCTAATTTTTATACAATACCATAAATATTTGACTCAAATATAGTTACTTGTATGACAATACCTATACTAATGTAATGTTTTTTTCATCTTTAGGGCTGGATCAAGACTATAATTTAAGGCAACATATTAGTCGAGAGACAGCCGAGATGTTAAATCAGCTTCATATTAAATCGAATGGGTGTTTTTTATATTTGGAAAAAGTTTTAGATGGAATATCAGAAAATTTTATCGTTCTTCGAGAGATAAGAGAAATTCCTGGTAAGTTATTTACGCTACATATGTATTGTTCTTTTTTAACCTAGTTTTTTAATATGTGAACAGGAACTTTATATGGATTATATTTATGGTTATGTCAAAGATTATTTACAAAGAAGCAATTTAGTAGGGTTCAGTTAATATTGAGTATTTTATTGGCTTCACCAAAACCACTTAATGATGAAGATATCTTCGATTTACTTAAAATGAAAAACCTTTCAATAACAAAAGAAGAATTTTCGAAAAGAATGCATATTTTACGTCGAGTCTTAATTAAATCTGATGAAGGATATATACTTTTCCACCACAGTTTTGCTGAGTGGTTGATAGATGTAAAATATTGTACAAGTGAGTAAACTAAATTTATAAACTATAAACATTAGCTCCCTTGTTTAAACCTTAATTGAACACTGATTTGAGAATAATAAGTTTAATTTTTTATTTCTAGGAAAATATCTTTGTCAAACTGGAGAAGGCCATGGATGTTTTGTTACTTCGATTATAACCAAAAAGGCAGCCACTGATATTAGTCAATCGGAAATCATAACTTTAGCATACCATATAGCAAATACGCCAAAAACAATATTAGATTCGAGCCTTCAGCCTGTCTTTCTTCTTTCCACTGTTTTTCTTGCAAATACTAAAATTAATCAAAAGATTCCAGATCAAAAAGTAATAAAATTGTTAGAATCATGTGGAGTTAGTCAAGAGACAAGACAAATTTCGTTAGAAGAAAGTGATAAGTCTGAACTAAATTCCTCATTTTGCCAACAAACAGTTGATAAAGAAAAAAATGATCATGATCAAATTAATAATACTGTTATTGAAGAAAGTGCAAATGTTGACCCGTCTGACGAAGCTTTAATAGATGAAAAAGTTACAATTGAAAAACTTGAACTTGAAGCTGTTACAACAACAACTAATAATAATAATGAACAAGAAGAACTTGAAACTAATCTTATTGGTATTTTAGAAGATATTGATCAATTTGACTCTAATCAAAGAACTCCATTACATAATGCAGCAAATGAAGGGAATAGTGAATTAATTGAACTTTTAATTAACAAAGGAGCAAATTTAGAAGTTGTCGATAAACACGGAAGAACTCCACTTAATTTGGCCTCAAGACAAGGCCATGAGTCAATTGTTGAAATCTTATTAGAGGCAGGAGCTCAGTTTGACCACGCCGACAAAGATGGTATGTATACAAATATGAATTATATTATTTTCTATAAAATTATGGTGCTATTTGTCATTAATTCTTTTTATTAAGGTTGGACTCCATTAAGATCAGCTGCATGGGCTGGACATGTATCTGTTGTTGATTCCCTTTTAGCCAAAGGCGCAGAAGTAGACTTAACTGACGGTGATGGAAGAACCGCTTTAAGGTAATTAAGTCTTTAACTCAACTCTCAAGCATATCTTCGATCGAAGTTTTTTAAAGATTAGAAATAATTTTAAAGGTATTGACTTGCTTTGATAAATTCTAATATGTGTATATAATTTTTTTCCTTTTTTAAGAGCTGCAGCGTGGGGGGGACATGAGGAGGTGGTCGTAAGCTTATTGCGTGCCGGTGCATCTCCTTCATTAAGTAAGTGTACAATTTGTATAACTAGAAGTGATCCAAATCACAAGTGTTCTTTAGTGAATAGTAATAAAATACTACTATAAACAATCACATTTTATAAAGCTCATTTATATTGATTACTCATTAATTTATGTACATTATTTGGCTAGACCTTTAGCACTAATTATAATTTTATTGCTTTTCAGCTGACAACGAAGGAAGAACTCCACTCATAGTAAAATAACTTTATTCTCTTTAATGAGACAAAACATTATTTTATTTTTTTAGGCTGCTGCATACATGGGACATTCAGAAATTATAGAAAGGCTTCTGAACGCTGGAGCTGACGTTAATCATTGCGATTCTGATGGAAGATCTGGTGAGTAATTTATCTTATGATATATTCGATTCTTTTCTAAGATGTGTCAAGGACTCAATGGCCATTTATTGTAATTATATATACTTTATTGAGATTGCTAATATAAGATTTACTTATCTGTTACAGCCCTTTCTGTTGCCACTTTGCTGTGTGTTTCAGCTAGTCAAGGGCATTTAAAAGTTGTTACACTTCTACTTGAAAGAAACGCTGCTGTTAACAATCAAGATAAAGACGGATCCACCGCGTTACTTGTGGCTTCTTTCGAAGGACATAAGTAATCGATCTTTTAAACATAATTTTTGGGATTGTTTATTAACTTTTACTTATGTTTTGTAGGGAAGTTTGTGAATTGTTACTCGAATTTGAAGCCGATGTCGATATAGCAGATAAAGTTGGCAGAACTCCGCTTTGGGCCGCAGCCTCCATGGGACATGAAGCTGTTTGTGAATTATTATTATTTTGGGGAGCGTATATTGATCATATAGATGGTGAGGGAAGAACTGTACTCACTGTTGCATGTAAGTAGTTACCTACTTAATTTCAATTCATTTCTATTTGCTGCATTTTGTCAACTTAATAATTTGATTTTTTTCATGCAGCTGCTCAGGTAATTATTTTTTATAATCTGTCCACTTTTTCTTCATTTTATTTATTTATTTATTTAAATTTTTTTTAATTTTAGGGAAATGTTAATGTAGTGAAACTTCTGTTAGCAAGAGGTCTTGATGAGGGCCATCGCGATAATTCTGGATGGACTCCTTTGCATTATGGTACTTGATTGCTAAATAATTTCCTTTTTAGAATTCTTTTGAAAGTTTAATAATATCGTATTCTAATTTTTAAACATCTTTAATATTCTTATAAAAAGCTTCTTTCGAGGGCCATCAAGAAGTTTGTGAAACTTTATTAGAGGCTGGTGCTCGAGTTGATGTAATTTATATTAAAAATATTAGTTAAAAATATTTTAATTTAAAAAAATGCACTTTTTATGTTATGCTTTAGGTGGCAGATAACGATGGAAAACACCCACTTTTATTATCAGCTCAAGAAGGGCATCTAAACGTTGTCGAATGTTTGATTAACTATGGTGCATTTGTAGATCAAAGATCTCACGATGGAAGAAGTGGTTAGTAATAAAGATATAGTATCTTACTTTTAATAAAATAAAAGATATATTATACTATAATAGCCCTACGAGCTGCATCAGTTGAAGGCTATAGGGATATTGTTCAGGTATTTAATTTACTTATAAAATTAAGCAAAGTAATTTATAATTTATATTTTAATATTATTACCTATATAGAGTATTTGTATTAATATAATTTTATATTTCAGTATTTGGTATCTCGTGGCAGTGATGTAAATTATAGAGATACAGATGGTCGAAGCACTCTATACCTTTTATCTCTTGAGAATCGAGTGGCAATGGCTCAATTTCTTATTACAAGGTGTGGGGCAGATATCGAAGCGAGAGATTTAGAGGGAAGAACGCCATTACATGTTAGCTCATGGCAAGGGCATTTAGAAATGGTAGAATTATTGATTTCTTCTGGTAAGTCATCAAAAAGTTAATTAAACATTAAGATTGAGAACAATTTCGAATTTTTCTTTAAAAATTAAGGGGCTGAGGTTAATGCGACAGACAATGATAAAAGAAGTCCTCTTCAAAGTGCAAGTTGGCAAGTAAGTAAATTCACTGAATTTTCTTTTGAATCAAAATCAAAATTAATCACCTTTTACTTGTATAGGGACATTTTAATATTGTAAAACTTCTTTGTGAACGAGGAGCGAAAATTGACCACACATGTAATCAGGTATTTGCAACTATTTATACTTTTTTTTATTATTGATGAAGAGATTTATTCTAAAATAGGCATATTTCAAATGTTTGCTACTCATAATATTATCTATATCTATATATATCATCATCAATAATTCTAATTATACAAGTACTATAGAATATTTATATTGATAAGTTTATCAAATTGTTCTAATTTCTAATTTATTTTTGATTCAGGGAGCCACTGCACTTTGTATAGGTATGAATTGCTACATTACAAAACAATCAATTGCTAATTTAAAATGTTACTTGAAAAGTTTACTGATTGTGATTTTTTTGTTTAGCTGCCCAAGAAGGTCACATTGAATCTGTTAGAATACTTCTTGATTGGCGTGGTAAGTAATACAATACTCATTTCTGAATTAATTAAATAAGTGAGTAAAATAAATTCTTTATTGCAAGCAAACCCTTTTCACACTGATCGATGCGGTAGGACTCCAATGCGAGTAGCATTAAAGAGCGGGCATGGAGAAATTACTAAATTGATCGATGAAGCAGTAGCTCGAAACAAAATGAGTAAATTTAGTTAATATTAACTATTATGTATACACATTCATTTGTTTTATGCCATTTTTTAAATTTAAATTAAATAGTGCAAAATACTTGGGAAGATAGTAATCAGAACAACTTTATGGCTAACAAGCCGTCCAATCCTAATTATAATACTGGAATACCTTACGGTGGATATGACATGCTTCCTCTTTCACCACTTTCTTCTCCTGTTTCAACACATGGTAAAAATAAAGCTATTTGAGCATTTTAAGTATTTTTCTATTTAGGTACTAATAATCGTATCTCATTTAAAATATTTTAGATGTGGAGAAAAGACGCTATCCTCAAAACTTTAATTCAGCTGGTAGAAACTCTTACAATTCGAGATCAGCTGAAATGCCATATAATAATGAAATAAAAAATCATATAAATCCACAAGACAAAATCAGAATTGGGGCTTCTGCTAATAAAGGATACGAGAGGGAAGGGAGATACAGTAATTGCGGACCATTATCTTTCACACAACAAGTTGAGCAAGTTTCTAGAGGTAAAGGTCATCGACCTAAGAGCAAGATGATGAGTCCATTGGGTAGCCCAATTTATGCCTCACCACCACAATCGCCTCAAAACGAGGAAAGTTTTGATGATGATACCAGGAGTCCATCAAGTAATAATTTATTTAATAATTTTGCTGGGGGAAGCCACTCATCGTCAGGCGGCTTTTTGTCGAAAAAGATTTTTAATAATAATGGAGAATCTCATCAGAAAATAAGTGGTGCTCACATAAATACACGTTCAAATGTTAATAATTTTGACGCCAATTCCTTTGCGTTTAATCGAGTAAGTAAATTTTTTAAATATTCATAGTTTTACATTTATAGTTTCATAGTTTTCATAGTTTTTCATAGTTTTTCATAGTTTTCATAGTTTTTCATAGTTTTCATAGTTTTTCATAGTTTTTTTTCTATTCATAGTTTTTACATTTAATATTTACCTACTCAAGATAAGTTGGCAAAAGAAATTAAAATTGTATCATTTTATTATATTTAAAGGATTCCCATATGAAGATAATATTAGGGTCGTCTGACAACAGAAATCGTAAGAATGGGGCTGTAAATAATATAGGAAATGGAGGGATAAGCAGTGCAACAAGTGCAATACTAAGCGGATTAAATGCAATTAAGTTAGGTGTATTAGAAGCGGGTAGAAAATTAAATCATAGCGATTCGCCTTTGATATCAGCAGGTAAGATTTTTTTAAACTCGATTCGAGATTGGTATCGGAATTCATTTCTATATATTGTTTTCAGCTACTCAAGAGCCTCGTTCAATGTTATTAGATAGGTAATATAATAACTTTATTTTTAAAATATGTAATCTTTTTTTCTAAACTTATTAACAATTGGTTTTCATTTGATGTATTAGAGACAAAAATAAACCTTAACAAGAAAGAGGATTTAAACCAAATGTAAATACATCATAATCCTGTTGTGAGTCTATTTAAATTGAAAGATGAGAGAGCAAAAAAGTGATCCTATCTGTATTTTCCTAATGTGTGTTTCCGCTATTGCTCGTACTATGCTATGTGATCAAGTGACTAAACTAGACTCTATCTAGAGTAGAAGGAATTAAACATAAAATGGTGAGTTGAAAGTACAAGCAAAATATTTTAATCTTAATTAATAATACAATATAGTATACCATATACAGTAACAATAGAATTAGAATTAGATAGGTAAAAATGAAATGGAAAGAAAAAGTAAGCTTAGTATCAACAAAATATTTTAATCAACTGCTTTTCAACGAACAAATTAGAGAGAAATTATGCAACTGAGCAATATACCTTACTAATCTTTAAAACTAAAAAAATATAATTCTCTAACTAAAATATTATACTTATTATATAAATGGAATTCAAACAAGAAAAAATACAAATACTTTATGAGTATAAATTGATATTGATATTCAAATTTAAAGTAATAATTAATAACTGTACATAAACATTGAGAATATTTTGAAAGATTTTTGAATGATTTTTGAAAAAAAATACAATGTAGGTAATGTATATTGTATATATTATCATAGTGTCGTGCAATATAAAAGAAAATATGAATCCCCTCCCTATTTGATGCTAATTTAATTAGAAAAGTGTAAATCTAGAATGTAGAGTAGAATAGTTAACAATTGAAATGCTCAGTTTACATTTGTATTTATAGAATTAACGAAGAAAACATTGGCCAATGTTTTTAAAATTAAACCTATTCCCAGCGCAGCTGTCCCTATTTATTGTTTATTTAAAACGAAGAATCCTTATTTGTCGTGGCTGTCTGTACCTTAATATTTTAAATTATTTAATTTGATTATTATACACTAAATTATATGAAATTCTATACTAGGGAAGAATCTAGTGAAGATATTTAATTAAGGTTAAAATGTCAAATACTGAGAGTTAGTCCACATTATAGAACCCCTAATCAACTTAAGATTTTAGGGCAAAGAACTTAACTATGAATATTT
>JAQIXA010001876.1:0-21287 GCA_034699045.1 Nanhermannia cf. coronata Gr-Ori-00579
TAAATTCGAAATGTCAAAGTTCAATGACCTGTAACTTTTGACCCGGTCATTTTCGCCAAAAAATTCTTTCATATTTGGAATCAGCGAGGTCGAATTAGTCTAAAAATAATTAGTTCGGCTTTATATCGCTTGACCGTGATATGGAAGTGTAGCCAAATGTTTATTACTTGGCAGCATCAATGCATCTGGACGAGAAAGTACTCTCAATGAAATATTAACCATTTGTAAATCTATCAAGAAATAAAAATTACATTAAAAATTTAAGAATAATATTTTTATAACTTTTTTATAACTAGTTCCTTACCTTTACTTCCAGTTGGTGATGAAATCTTTCTTGGTCTAGACCGAATATCATAAATAATTGGATAATGAAACCAAGGAATACGAAAATGAAGGCCTTCAACATATATATCATCCTTAATCCCACCAATACGGCTAAAAATAATAGCTCGTTGACCACCCTCGACTGAAACAAGAAAATATCAAAATCATTTGTGGATTCGATTCGATCCTTTCTAATTTAACTTTAATATTATATAAAGCTAATAAAACAATATATGCTAGTCATTGAATTCAGCTCTATAAAAACCAAGCATACCCTCTATTTAACATGTATACATGCAAATATCAGGTCATAATCTGGTTTTTCAGAGTCAATACAATAGGTTCTATCGTAAATGTAAATAGGTAGATTTTTCTTATAAAAAAGTAGAAAGTGTACCAGTATAAAATGAATTAACTGCTCCATAAGCAACGGCACCACCAAAAGCCTAAACATTAAAAAAGAACAATAATCAGTAATCAATACTAATTATGTCGTGTCGTTACATCTGAACCTGCCCTTTGACTTTTGACCTGATCATTTGTAGAATTAGTTTATAGAGAATCAGAATCGGTACTTACCAAGAGTTTTAAGCCTAAACCTAGGGCTTTTGGTCCAGGACCACCTTTTCCAGCAAACTTTCCAGCGAGATCATTCAGTCGATCAGCCATTACCTTTTTAATGAACACCAACAACAATTAAAAAATAATTAACAATAAAAAGTAATTTTAATTAGATAAGATAAATGAGAAATGTGAAATGATGCAAGAAATAAATTTTTGATTTTTGTTCAAAAAAAAATGCATGAGAAAAAGCGGATTTCGAATTTCCCGGCCTGTAGAGTGCAGTACTAATAAATATAAATAGCCCTAGCCTAGCAAAGGCCATTTAAATTTAAATGGACGATTTTACAAATCTAGGCTAATAAATCGTAAGCAATTTAATTATTTTAATTGACTTTAAATCTAATTGAAATCGTCATTTGAGTGCCATCGTCAAAAGGTTCGTTTGGTTCACTCGAGGGTACCTTTTTATGAAGATTCGGTCAACTTTTCGTCAACTATAAGTCTGTTTCTGTAACCCGGTCCGGTCTCTGTTTTTTGGTAAGTTTTTATAATACTTTCTAATCTAAAAATCTAGGTAATTAATTTGTTTATTTTTGACCTTTTTCTAATTAGGTTAAGTATCTTGCAATCAAGGGGTCATACGTCCTGGTGGTAGTAGTAAAAAGAAGACGGGGTGACTGTTTAAAGACAGTTTTCGCAAAATGTCGGGCCCTTATCGGACTACAGATGGTAAGTTTTAATTTTACATTAAACTTTTTTGTTGATTCTATAATTCAGCTGTTCAAAGTTCAAAACCAAGTTTATGGACTCAATTCTCCTTGTTTTTACTTGAAGAATTGAAGTCAAGTGCTAGCTTGGCTCAATTAGATGATTAGCATAAGGCTTTTATATACAGTAATTTGTAATATAAGTTATTAACTTGTATTAAGGGAAAGCAAAAGTGTTCAATCAACTAATGGTAATAACTTGTTTTTTTTAGAAATTGAGGCTCATGCCCAAAATCTATCTGATCAAGGAAGAGCGAAAGCACAGCAGCAGTATATTGATATTGAAGAGTCGGATCGAATTGGACTTGGTGAATCTGGACGATTTGATCAAGATATTTATGGAGGTGGTAATAAGTTTGATGGATATGTTGATTCAATTGCTCCAAATGATGAGATTGAGGTAGGTATTTTTATATTATTCAGTTTTGTGTAATTTAAATGATACATTAAATTAACACTATGTATTTTGTTTTTTATTTATAGGAATATGAGGATGAATACGATTCTGCTGGACAAGCTCCTACTCAAGGCCGACAACGTCCAAATTTCTCTGCTCCACTTGGACTTTTGAATGAAATATCTCGAGTAATTTTTCATTTTATTTTTTAATATATCTAATGTCGAATTTAACGTTTAAAGTATTAATACCTACCTACTATACTATTATTATTATTTATTAGGCTGAAAAGGAAATTGATCCATTTGCTGACCATCGGATACCCACGATCAAGGATCGACAAGCACATAATGAATATCTGAAAAAAGGAGGAAAGCAAATAATTTCTCCTGAACGAGTCGACCCATTTGCCGATGGTAGGTTTATTTTACTTTCCTTTATTATTTGGTAAAAAAACAGGTAAAGAACTTGTACTTACATAGTTTACATATTTAGTACGATAGTGTTAAGTTTTCGAGAGTTGATTGATTTAAATGAAAGTTTTAAAAATGAATTTATGTGTGAATGAATGAATGTGTGATTGACTGAACGATAATTTTTAAGGAGTGTAGGGTAGGATCAGGATCCTATATAAAATAAGATCATTTTTATATTGCTCTATTAATCATTTTATTGTATTGCAATACAAAAAGCCATTATTGAATGAAATCTTCTGAAGTATTGTGTAAAAACAAATCAGGTTCAACATAAATCAAATCAACAACAATATTCTTGATGCCTTTGCCTTACGTAGGAGATCATTACCAACATTGGAATCAGCCTCCATATTTTCTAATGTGAAAATAGAAAAGTAACTCTCATCAAAGTAAGTGGCAAACAAAGATGTATAAAAAGTATTATGCTATAATTATTGCCACTCTTTTAAAGTTATATTTAAATTACGAAGATGCTAAAGCCCGTGTACGAAATATTTCAGATTTTGAGAAAAAAATATAACTGAAAGATGGCTTTTGGAGGATTTCATGCTTGTTGTTGGTAAGTCGAGAAAACTACAGGTGCTTTAGTTATCTAGCAGTAAGAACAGAGCAGAAGAATGGAAATATTTCATCCCTATTTTCCCCACTTATCTTCAGTTATTTTTTTAAATCCAATCAATTTTAAAATTGAAATATATCTATCTACCTATCTATATTATAAAATGAATGAAAGTAAACGTGTGATTGTTGTTTTGCTACAAGTCTTGACTAATGAGCGATTATTTCTAGGAATGCAATTTTAGATTTTCCAGGCTGACTGATGTCAATCGATCAAGGCTCCCATCCTTCATTTCGATGAGTGTTTTGTGGAGCTTTGAAAGAAGACCAAAACAAGAATAAGAAAATGACTCAATGTATTTTGAATTGAAGTCAATTACAATTCATTGTTTTTATTTTTAATATAGATTAACTCAACTCATATTTATTGTGCTTCAAAATAAGTTAATTTATAAAGTAGACCGCTACTTGTATTGAAATCAAGATTTTAAACAAATACATATTTTTATGCTTTTAAATATGAGCTGAAGATCTTTTCTGGTAAAGAAAATGAAATCTCACTGATTTAATTATCAGACGATTCTTTTCTTGTAATTAATAATCTAATCTGAAGGCATACATATAATTTAACTTTAGTACGAAAATTCTAAATTGTTCTATTTCTTTTTTCTTTTTTAAATCAGGTGGAAAAACTCCAGATGTATCCTCAAATAAAAGATCTTTTGTTGATGTTATGAAAGAACAATATGTTCAAAGAGAAGAATCTGAGGTATGTTCTTATTTTGATTTTTATAATTAGAAGAACAAGTAATAATAATATTTAATCTTTTTTAAATTAAAGGTTCGAAAAAAGATGATTGAAAAAGCAAAAGATGGGACATTACAAGTTGTATCAAATAGTGATAAAGTTGCGAAAAAACGTGGCTTCGGTCGATGGGATCAAGCTGCATCTGACGAAAATATTGTTCCAGCAAAAAAGAAAGCAAATTGGGATGCAGAGGTAAAATATTTAGTAAAAATATTACTTGAATAAAAATTTAATTCCAATTTTTTATTTTTAGACCCCTGGTCATACTGGATGGGATGAAACGCCTGGACATACTGGACAAAAGGATATAGATTTTGGTGCGACACCTGGAACTCAGCATATGTGGGATGCCACTCCTGCTCATGCTATGACTCCAGGACATGCTACACCTGGTCATCAGGACTCTGTTAAAGCATCAGCAAGACGAAATCGATGGGATGAGACACCAAAGACTGAAAGAGGTGAAATACAATCAAGTGGATGGGCAGAGACTCCCAAAGTTGATCGTACTGGAGTTGACATGATTTCTGAAACACCAACACCTTCTGCAAGTAAAAGGAAAAGTCGTTGGGATGAAACGTAAGTAAATAATAAGATAGTAGTACTATACTACCTAAATCTATAAAATACTTAATGTGACTGTTTATTATTTTGTTCCATTCTTTTATAGACCATCAATGGCCATGACTCCACATACGCCTATGACACCTTCAATGCCTTCAACACCAAGTATGATGAGTATGATGACTCCGAGTGGGGCAACTCCAGTTGGGATGAAAGCTATGGGGATGGCTACACCCTCTGCAAGTCAATTACTTCAAATGACACCTGAACAATTACAATCTTATCGTTGGGAAAAAGAAATCGACGAAAGAAATCGTCCCTTGGCTGATGAAGAATTAGGTAAATTATAATTTAGCTCAATCTTTCCGAATCAATCCTAATTTTTTCTTATTTATATTTTTAGATACAATGTTTCCTCCTGGGTATAAAGTTTTGCCTCCACCATCAGGATATGTTCCAATTCGAACTCCAGGTAAAATTGAATGTTTTTAATTTTCTTATACAGATGCTTAATATTTACTTTTACTTTAAATTATTTAGCAAGGAAATTATCTGCTACTCCAACGCCTATGATGGCATCAACACCACAAGGATTTTTCATTCAAGATGAAGTTAAAGGAGGTCCAAAATTAATAGATTCACAACCACAAGGGGGAAATCTTCCTTTCTTAAAGCCAGAAGATGCACAATATTTTGATAAATTGTTGATTGATGTTGATGAAGATAGTTTAAGTCCAGAAGAGCAAAAAGAAAGAAAAATTATGAAGCTTTTGTTAAAAATTAAAAACGGGACGCCACCGATGAGAAAATCAGCACTTCGACAAGTTACAGATAAAGCGAGAGAGTTTGGAGCTGGTGAGTTTTGATACTACAATTTTGTTACTACATACTATCTAGAGGCTTTTAGTCTTTATTTAATTTTTAAAATAAAATAACTATTAATATTTTTTTACTTATAGGTCCACTCTTTAATCAGATTTTGCCATTGCTTATGTCTCCAACACTGGAAGATCAAGAGAGACATTTACTTGTCAAAGTAATTGATCGAGTTTTATATAAATTGGATGATCTTGTTCGACCTTATGTTCAGTAAGCGTTTTTTAAAATTATTATTGTGTCAATGAATTCATTCTAATTTTCTTTATTTTTTTAGTAAAATTCTTGTTGTTATTGAACCACTTTTAATCGATGAAGATTATTATGCTCGTGTTGAAGGAAGAGAAATTATTTCTAATTTAGCCAAAGCTGCTGGATTAGCAACTATGATTTCAACTATGAGACCAGATGTAAGTTCACTTTGCTCTTTTATAAAGTATAATTTTATAATATATTTCTATTATTTTACAGATTGATAATATCGATGAATTCGTAAGAAATACCACAGCAAGAGCCTTTGCAGGTAAAATTTTATTATCCAGATTTATATCATTTTAGCATTTAATATGTAAGAATTTTGAGCTGATTTTGATTTTTTTTTCTAGTTGTGGCTTCTGCTTTAGGAATTCCATCATTACTACCCTTTTTAAAAGCAGTGTGTAAAAGCAAAAAGTCATGGTAAGTTATCAAGTTTGACTATTGCCAATTACCATTATTTTGATATAAAGTTTATAATAATACATTTATTTTTAATTTTCTTAGGCAAGCTAGACACACAGGAATAAAAATTGTTCAACAAATATCAATTTTAATGGGTTGTGCTATCCTACCACATTTAAAAAGTTTAGTCGAAATCATTGAACATGGCTTGGTGGATGAGCAACAGAAAGTTCGGACAATAACAGCTTTAGCAATTGCTGCACTAGGTACGTTTTATAAACATTTAATATTTATTTAATTTAAACAAGTAGGTACCTAGTAATTTGAATTTTTAATGTTAATATTACAGCCGAAGCAGCCACTCCATATGGTATCGAGAGTTTTGATTCAGTTCTTAAACCTTTATGGAAAGGTATTCGATCACATCGTGGAAAAGGTTTAGCTGCATTCTTAAAAGCTATTGGATATTTGATTCCATTGATGGACGCTGAATACGCCAATTACTATACAAGGGAAGTCATGTTGATTCTAATTCGAGAATTTCAATCTCCTGATGAAGAAATGAAAAAGATTGTATTGAAAGTAGTGAAGCAATGCTGTGCTACCGATGGTGTTGAGCCACAATATATAAAAGATGACATTCTTCCACATTTCTTCAAACATTTTTGGAATCATCGTATGGCATTGGATAAGAGAAATTACAGACAACTGGTTGACACGACAGTTGAAATTGCAAATAAAGTCGGAGCATCAGAAATTATTAATAGAATTGTCGACGATTTGAAGGATGAAAATGAAACATACAGGAAAATGGTCGTTGAAACAATCGAAAAAATTATGGGGAATTTGGGAGCTGCTGATATTGATTCAAGACTTGAAGAACAATTAATTGATGGAATTTTATATGCTTTTCAGGTAAGTTTTCAAAAACTTTAAAATTATTTTAGTTTAAAAATGAAAATCTCTAAATTCTATAATAATATTTTGAATTTTTTGTGACTTTTTCAGGAACAAACAACTGAGGATGTTGTTTTATTAAATGGATTCGGAACAATTGTAAATCAACTAGGAAAAAGAGTTAAACCATATTTACCTCAGATTTGTGGTACCATTTTATGGAGGTTAAATAACAAAGCTGCAAAAGTCCGTCAGCAGGCTGCTGATCTCATTTCAAAGATTGCTGCAGTCATGAAAATCTGCCAAGAGGAAAAACTAATGGGTCATTTGGGAGTCGTTTTATATGAGTACCTTGGTGAAGAATATCCAGAAGTTTTGGGGAGTATTTTGGGTGCATTAAAGGCAATTGTAAATGTAATTGGAATGACAAAAATGACGCCTCCCATCAAAGATCTATTACCAAGATTAACACCAATTCTAAAGAATCGACATGAAAAAGTCCAAGAAAATTGTATTGATCTTGTTGGTCGTATTGCAGATCGTGGTCCAGGTACATTAAATGATCTACTTAATTATTAATTACTAAACTTAACAATAACTAATGTGTGAATTATTTTATTATTATTTTCAGAATATGTTTCGGCAAGAGAATGGATGAGGATTTGTTTCGAACTTTTGGAACTATTAAAAGCACATAAGAAAGCGATTAGAAGAGCTACTGTAAATACATTTGGTTATATTGCAAAAGCTATTGGACCTCACGATGTTCTTGCTACACTTTTAAATAATCTTAAAGTTCAAGAGAGGCAAAATCGTGTTTGTACTACCGTTGCTATTGCCATTGTTTCAGAAACTTGCAGTCCTTTCACCGTATTACCAGCATTAATGAATGAATACAGAGTTCCTGAATTAAATGTGCAAAACGGTGTGCTCAAGTCACTATCATTTCTTTTTGAATATATTGGAGAAATGGGGAAAGATTATATTTATGCAGTTACACCTTTATTAGAAGATGCTCTAATGGTAAATATTATCTTAATATACTATATTGGGTAAATACAATTTACTACTTTTATAATTAATAATTTTTATTTAATTTTTTTAGGATCGAGATTTGGTTCATCGACAGACATCTTGTGCTGCAATAAAACACATGGCTCTGGGAGTTTATGGATTTGGCTGTGAAGACGCACTCGTTCATCTACTAAATTATGTTTGGCCGAATATATTTGAAACATCACCTCATTTGGTTCAAGCTTTTATGGATGCGGTCGATGGAATGCGGGTTTCACTCGGCGCAATGAAAATTCTCCAATATACTTTACAGGTAAATTAGGAAATTCTATAAAATTTACAAAAAAGTAATTAACCAATAATTTTTGATATTTTTTACAGGGCTTGTTTCATCCTGCTCGAAAAGTGAGAGATGTCTATTGGAAAATTTACAATTCTCTATATATTGGAGGACAAGATGCTCTTGTTGCTGGCTACCCGAAAATTCCCAATGATCCTAAAAATAATTATATCAGGCATGAAATGGACTATATCTTATAATTATTTTTTAATTGAGGAACAGATGAATGTTATTCCTATTTAGTAATTTGTAAGTAATCTAATCGATTTTTTTGTTTAATTTTATCTAAATCTTTATTACTCTAAACATAAGAAAAAGTTCATTCATAATCCTCATAAACAATCCCATCACAACATTACTATTTTATAGATTTTTTTTCTTACGTCACTGGATTATTCGAGTGTATTATATTTATATGTAATTGAAAAAGGTAGTAAATGTTCGCGTAAAAGAATAGTTAAATATATATTTAGAAGAGGTACCTACCTATCTTAATTATTATGATGTATTAAAATTAAACAGTACCTTTGCTTTACTAAGGTTCATATATTCATGATTCTTCAATCTCTGTTTTTTCACATAGGAATTCTTTTTATCTTGATAAAATATTTAACTTGTTACATAGTAGGTATGATAATATACATACAAGAAATTAAAAATCTACTAACATATATAACATAAACATAACATATATGGATATAATCTTAATTACTTACACAAAAAGTGTTAATTTTATCTTTAGATAAATCTTAAAAAATAATAATCCTATTAAAATAACTTGTGTAAATTCTAGAATATAAAAAAATGGGTAGTATAAATAAATTGCACTTATATAATATTAAATTTGAAAAAAGTACTTGGTAATTTATCTACCTACACCTTAAGATTATAATTATTTTTTAAATGAATTTTAACTCAGATTTTTCTAAAAATTATCATAAACTATAAAATTATCTAGATATCTGCTAATTTATTTTCCGTAAAATAATACAGAGATATTTACGTAGGTTAAGATAATTATGATAAGTATGAGTAATTAGATAATTGGAAAATATTATTTAGAAATTAAATGATTATTTGGTGAACTATTGGTATTAGTAGAGTTAGATGTAGATGAATAACAATATGCGCCTCGTAGGTTCGTGATAATACTGTTTTGAATTAAATTGTTTCCAAGAAAGAAATCTGAAGACAAGTACAAATAAGTATATGATGCTAGAAAAATGATCTAGGTTTATTTGACTATAGTACTTACCAGAAGCAACAACATTTGCCTTCTGATACCATTTTGGATCATAAAACCAGTCTAAAAAGAATACAAAAATGCAAATTGTATTTTAATTTTATCTATAGGGTGATCTATAGTCTATAGTTAGTACAATTATAAATTGGATAATTTAAATTTCTTACAGGTCATTGCAATATTAACTGAAAAATTTCAAAAAAACCATAAGTATCAGTATCACTTATGTATGCAAATTTGCTAACTTTTAGACTCTGAATTCTCATGAGAATCTAGAACTTACCAACTTGTGCCATAATTCTCAATCCTTGAGTTGGTCGAAGCACCACATCTAATGGTTTGGGGGTAAATTCTGCCATTGCTGACCAAATTTGTCCTTTACCACCTCTCTTTTTGATGGCTTCTCCTATAAATTCTTCTGCAAAGACAGAAATTGTTTGAAATGGGCTTCATTAGTAGGACTTTACTGTGACTGTGACTGTAAACTATAGTAGGGTACTTACTGAGTTCGGGTAGAGATCTGACATCACCCCATTCCTAAAAAAAGTGTCACATTTCAAATCTTTCACTTTGGAGAAAGTTCTAAAAAAAGATTTATGATATGATATGTGATATTTTACTTGTGGTAATGGTGGCCATAAAATTGGATACTGTTGCGAAGTTCGTGTATCGCTATAAGCGATGATGACCGATTTATTAGCACTCCAAACGTCTAAAAATAAATTTCAAGATCAAGATTATTCAATATAGGTACTCGTATGATACTTATTTTAAGGAATTTGAATATTTTAAGCTCGGCTCTCACAGAAATATGGTAAAAAAGACTACATTTTCTACCCTTAAATTAACCTTACGGTTATGAGTATGAGATTATAATATTAGCCAAAAAATTTAATACATATTTTGAAAAAGTTTATGGAAAATTCAAAAACTCTAACCATTGGGTGTTGCGTTCGGCCAGAATGACGATGGAAGTGCATAGTAGGACAATTCCTCTTGTAGGTATTCGGCAAGTTGAGTATGTCGATCTCGACGACCTTCAAAACCTACTGGAAAACGATGGAAATCAAGGATTACAATTTCTTTGTATTCTTCGACAAATCGCTGTACATCATGAATCACCGAGGAGAGTGGATGCATACGATAAAAATTATGATTAATCCAAAATCTTTCTGGCGAATTTGCATAATATCCCACTCTTATGTCCAAGTATCTTATCCCGTGCATGAGTTGACGATAAACTGGTTCATCCTGACTGTTTCAAAAAATCATATTTTTTTTTATTTCTTTAAATTCCATTTCAATTCAAAATCAAAATTACTTACTTGACTAGATATCGAAGGAAGACTGTATCTGTATTGAAAATATATAATTTACTTTACATTTAACTTAATTTTCCAGAAAATTACCAGTATTCGGCCCTTCATACGGACGCCTATAAGTATAAGTTAAAAAAATCCAATTAAGGACAAATGAGATCAAATTCTTGAAATTTCAAAATTTACCAAGATCCAGAATTATGTGTTCCTTAAATACAAAAGAAATCATTTTATAAAAATAGTTAATGGTAATATGATATGGATATGGCTTACCTGGAAGCATTAAATTGTATAAAGGTGTATCACCAATTATATCTCTGTAAGAAATTCCAAATCAAACTTAACCTTGAGGAAAACATTGAACCTTGAAATTTTAATTGGTAGATATAAAAATTACTTATGTTCTCTCATCCAATTTGGATAAATTTTAAGACAATTTGTATTGATTATTTTTTCATCACGAAAATATGCAATCCAATATCCTAGACATGGATTGTCAGGGTCAAGTGGTAGCCTATCAAGCCTATGGTCAGTCTACAAAAATAGTATAAAAAAAACTTAATTTTTTTGATGACTGTGAGACATTGTAAATTCTTTACCTTAAGATAACCTCTGGGCATTTTGACTTCAACCCATGTTAAAAGATTACTAATAAAAGTAAAAAATTACAATCTGTAGTTATTCTTGTTTAATTACTACAAGTACACTAACTTTGTAAGTGGATTACTGGATCCTTCTTCTTCTGGATTTTTGTCAAATAATCCAACCCAATCGCCGACTTCGGGGTCATTCGAGTTCCAATTTATTTCTATTAGTCGATCTCTCAAAACTCCTTTTTTGCTTTTTGCTATACTGGATACTGTGATAAAAACTTGCGGACCACTGAAACACCCTTCCATATCCAAATATCGTAAAAAATTCAATCAAAATCTTTTTTAATTAGTATTAGTTAAAAGTTATAAGCAAAAGTCA
This sequence comes from Nanhermannia cf. coronata Gr-Ori-00579, assembly GCA_034699045.1. Lineage (NCBI taxonomy): Eukaryota > Metazoa > Arthropoda > Arachnida > Sarcoptiformes > Nanhermanniidae > Nanhermannia > Nanhermannia cf. coronata Gr-Ori-00579. Next base: position 11,780 of record JAQIXA010001876.1, read on the forward strand.
AAAGTTAGAGGAGATACTTATAGAAACAGCTGAGTTGTATTAGTAAACTTTGAATTTTTGGTAGGAAAAAATAATCGATACAAGTTAAGCCATGTGGTTTTTAGATACAAATACCTAGGTACTAGCGAATTCCTATTCCTACTACTTACTATGTAATATTACTATCAGTAAATCCTACATACACACTTCTATCTACAACTTATCTCTATTTATTAAGAGATCAAGTGCAAAAAAATGAATTGATTCTATGTATGTACTCGTACAAGGTAGGTATACTCATACTCAAAAATGATAAGAAGTGGCCTAAATTGATATTGATAAGGAGTTTAGCAAATGTAATTGCCCTACTAATAGTAATAGTATTACAATTTACAAACTTTTATTACAAACTATAAGTAAAGGTTAGAATTTTTTCAATTTGCACGAGACGAAAAGAATAAATTGAAAGTTTCGGCACAATTGACCACAAATATTATACACATGCTTGGTCAAGTGACAAGTGCCTAACAACTTCTTGGTCATATTTTAATGGACACTTGATGGTTTTAAACAGTAGAAAGTGATCATACCTAATAAAACCAACTAAACATTTTTTTGGAATAGGGTATGTTATGTAGTATAAAAGAAAAGATAACTGCAAAGAGTAAAGATACGCAAACATAAAAAAACACCTATAGTATTACCTATTTTACTTTATATGCATGCGTAAAATAATTGTAGGTGCAATTATCCTTTTATTCTACCTAATAGCATAAAGTTTAAGGATAATTTCGAGTCGTTTTAACAATTAACAGTCGAGTCGTTTTATGTCATTTTATAAATACAAAATTCTTGGATTGGATATAATAGAGTCTTTCGAATTCGAATTTGCAAATCTAGTCAAAAATTTAAAATTTAAAAATAAATTTAAAATAAATTTAAAATCCAGTACCTATCTATTTATTTCTAGTGCCAATGATTTATTAAAGAAATTGTTATTTCAATTTTCATATTTTATACATAGGACCAGGACATCTCATACTTGCAAAATTTACCAAGTTTGGTTCAATAAAATTGAAAATTACGATCTAACAAGCCAAAAAAAATGAATGAAAGGTTAAAGGTAAAATAAAAACTGACAGAAATAATTGGTAGGGTACTATAGCCCGTTTTACTCACTTTTACATGCTTTGCTTTTGCTATACACATACCTAAATTTAAATACCTAGCGTATTATGCTTCTGCATAGGGTCATAATCATAATCATAAATAAGATTTATCTTTGGAGAAACATGACACATAGAGGTATAACTTGTAAAAAAGAGAAAAAATGCAATAAACTATTAATTATTTAAGCTAGAATTTAGAGATTTCAAAAACAATTAATTTTTAACTTTTTGCCAACCTGGTTTAGAGAGTAGTGCTTCGGTTGTGGAATGTTGTAAAGGTGAAATAAAAGTTAATGCTAGAGATGATAGAAAAAATATTTTTTCAAGAACAACGTTCGGCTTCTTCTTGGGTCGACGAGATCTTCCTACAATTTTTGTTCTCATTTTAGGAATTTTGAGGAACGCCAGCTTTACCTAATTTAATTTATAACTTTAACCCAAAAATGAAAAGTATCCTACCAGGTAGATACAGTTATCTAAATAGGGTTAAAGGGGCAAATCTAAACTTTTGAAATTGAAACTTTTTTGAACGACTTTAGAAATCAAAAGAGCCTTTAAAAGTCCAAGTCCTCTCTTTTAATACCTTTGGAAAAAAATCTCAACTTTACTTGTCTTGCTCCCAAAAATCTCAATTTTATGATGCTATTAAATTAAGAGACATTTCGAAACTGTACGAGCGAGGTATATTTATAGAATATCAGTTGATGCACTTGATTCGATGAAAGTCTATTAACTGAAAATGTATCTATGTAGGGTACTAGATTTTATTTAGGTATTTCACAAGGGAAATGCACTTATAAAATAAACTACTGATACCTACCTAGAATAAACAAGACACGAGACACTTTTTAACTACCAGCAGACAAATCGATAGTCCGTCTGGGACTTTTCTTCAACTACTGAAGACTTTGGATGATTAAAGTGTAGAATATATTTCATAAAATCAAACACTTTCACTCACTTAAAAACCTACATAAAATCGTAATAGAAATATCTATGTAGGTACCTAAAGTTCATTTATTGAAGATTCTTCCAAATCAAAGAAGTCAAAGAAATGTATCTTTTGCCACACTTGGTTGCATTTCTCTAGAGATCCACGAGACTCGCAGGTTTCAAGTTCTAAAGAAAATTACCAGTAAGTTGATGAAATGAAATATCGAAGGTGAAGAAGCGTAGGTGTTGCACAAAAGCCTTATTAATTTCATATGTAATTCCTAATCAAATTGACCTATGACTATAGGTACTTATACAGATAGTCCTAGTAGGTGTAGGTAAACTTTTAAGGCTTCTAAATCTTCTGAAAATTTCTCTGGATTTGAGATCTTATGAAATTGAAATTAAAAGTAGACACTTGAAATGTACGTAGGAAGTAGTAGCTTGTGACTGATTCTGATTTCAATTCGAAATATACCCTGAGTATACTGTGAGTTCAAGTTTTGTTGGAGTAGAATCTGCTTTTTTTTCTTTTTCTTTGCAAATTCTTTAAGATTTGCTATTGGCCGTGAATGTGAATGTGAGAAATTACTGCAGGGGAACGAAAAAACTTTATAATGAAGATATTTAAGCTTAAAAATCTCATGATGAGAGAATTTCTGAGCTCCTCATTTGCAACTAAATACAACTAAATTATATGTATGTAGTTATATGTAGTACCTATAAAGTATCTGTATTTACTATTTAACTTGACCATATCGACAATCACTCCCATTCTTTCATTCAATTTCGAACTCTGATCTCTCTTTTTTTCTGCTTTTTGAGTAGGTAAGAGTTCGAGTATTTAGAAATATATCTAATTGATATTACAGATTACTTACGAGTATTTACAAATTACAAAAAAAAAAGATTTTGATATATTGTATCGAACTATACAAACTCGAGTATTTCACAAAATTATCTATTATTAGGTACCGCATTTCAAAACCAAAGCTATTAGAAACCAAACAATTTCAAACTTGACTCAAGATAATTTTTTTCAGATATTTCTGGTGGTCAGAAGATTTTTATGTTTGCGATGTCTCCCAGTAGAACTGGCGTAAAAATTTTAATTTCCCCTTAAATGTAATGTACCTTATTTAAGTATCTGTATGTGTAAAGATCAAAAGATTTGTACTATACTGAAATATCTATATACGAGTATGAGTAGTGAGTAGAGATCAATTGTGGTTAATGTAATTTTACGATTCATTTGTCTTACTTTAGTTGTTGGAAAGAAATTATGTATAAGTAATTTTTTTTCCAACTTTTATTGAATAAATTTAAATTGCTATAAATTATAAATAGTATTAGTATCTCTGATGAATACTAGATAGACAATAGACACAGACAATTAATGGATAAAAATTGAAAAAAATTCCATTCTAAACATTATATTATTCTGTATTGGGTTCTGAATTGGACACAAGAGAATTTTTGTCCAACATCATCCCTCCGGACTCCGGATATGACCATTTAATCTTAATTTTGAACGCACTTCATTGGATTAAAGGGCAAGTTAAAAGTATACAAAACTTCATATACATATGTACTTACAAACTAGTAAAAGAACAGATTGCTCAGAAAATGTCTCGAAAAACTAAATTGACTAGTTACTCGTACTCGTATGCTTAAAAGGTAATTTTTTTCAAAATTTTCAAATCTTAAAAGTAATCAATTTATGTATGATATCTGGTATTTTACCTTTGCCCCATTTTTACTTGGGATTGGGATGTCTATTGTTCATTTCACATTTTCTTGAGTAATTTTTTGACCAAAGTGATCCATTACTTGCTTATTAGTAGAATTGGGTAGAATAAACCCAGTCAAGATTTATTACTTTTTTTATACTAATCTAATCCTAAGTATATACTTATACATAGTATACCTAGATATAATAGGGTTAGGGTATTTCAAGTTCTGTAGTTGTTGGAGAATTACGAGTGTTTGTAATAAAATTCAAGAAAATTGAAAATACAGACACACGAGGAAATGTATGATACAAAAAATTTTTAATTAAAAGTAATTAAATAATCAATCCATGATAAGTATACGGATAAAATACTTTACATTTCAATTTAATATAGACTGATCACTCTTATTACTGATCGTTGACTCATTGAACATCTGAACTTTTATGTATCTAGGTCTACTAGCTAAACAGAATATGAATCGAATATTTAAATAACTAAATTATTTAAACAAGTACAATTTACTATGTATTTTTAAACTTTTGTAGTAGGTTATTAGGTATTATTTTATACTAATATTACTGAGTATTATTATGTAACTTAATACTCGAAATTATTAATAAACCATTGAAAAAATATTTGATCATAATTAATTATGTGCTGTGCTATGCTATGCTATGCTGTAATTGTAGCCTAATTTTAATTTGCGTACCTATTTTGCCCTCATATTATAAATATCAATAGAATTCGATGACTCATTGTAATTTAATGAGATAAAAAATACAAATTATTTATGGATAAAAAAAGTTTTCCGAAGTTAATTATAATATTCTAGGCTAGAATAATTTGGGTATGTAATGTACCTATAATAAAAAACACAAATTTCCTAAATGCTTTAGACTATACTCAAATTATTAGTCAAAAGTCGAAGGTGAAAATGTCATTCAGAGCATTAACATTAAAATTAGCAGGAAAGTCTGTGAAGATCTCAATTACGAGTAACTTAAACCGTGTGTATATTTTTATTTATTCAAGGAGAAAAAAATATTTGTCTAAAGAGCAAGAATATAAATATTATATATATATTGTTATTGTGTTATTTTCACATTTTTTTAAGTTAATGTTTCCAACATTATTATATAAATCTTTTATACCTACTTGATAGGTGTACTGTTTATACATGGTCATAGTTAGTACTATAATTGTATAGGTAGATTATTATTACTATGCATTAATTTCCTAATTTTCTAAAATATGTATCTAATAAATATTTGTAAAGAAAGTAGTAAATACTGATTACATAATATTATATCATATCATATAACATTTTGTAATTTTAAAGAGTATACTTACTCGTAGAAAAAGGAAAAGAAATAAAGAGTATGAGTGTGAGTTTAAAATTTACTATTGTTATACAATATACAGATTATTTAACTCGATCTATAAAATAGAATAGGTAGTTCATAACTATAGAGTAATTAATAAAATAAATTATAATGAAAATTTCAATACTTACTTTACATTTAACACCAAATTAAAAGTTATAAAATGCATGTGGTCAAAAGTCTAATGGCGAAGATACATTTTGTTATTTCCCATATATCTGTAAAAGAAAAAAATAAATCTTTATTTAAAGTCAATTCAAGATATTTTTAATTTAAAACTAAAAGTTTAAAAGTACAATTTCTTACAAGTCTAGTTTTTCCCAAAATGTCATAAGAGCAGCTCGATCCAAATGTCTTTTCAATCGAGATAATTGAATTACATGAACAGCCCATTTTCCAACATTTGCATCCAATTTCATTTCATCGTATTTTATGTGAAAAGCGCAAACTTAATTAAAGAAATAAAAGATAATTCAATTTTTGATTAAAAGAATATAAAGTCTATAAATAAAATACTCCTTTTCATTTAAAACTTACTTTTCGAAAATATTTCAACTGGATTTCCATTCCAAGGCCAACCTTTAAATTGCCAAGCTGGTCCCATAACAAAAACAGCAACAACTCGGTCCCAATCATATGGAGCTAATTTTTGAGGTTGATCAATAATTCTATATGGGACTGATGCTCCATTACGTTGTCGATGAATTAACATTTCATTGTCACGTTTCACTCCCAAAGATTTCTTTTCCTCGGTACTAATAAACTTTAAATCTTGAAGTATTTCTTTTGCATTGAACATAGTTATTAAAGATGTATTTGCTGCAGGTATTATAATAATAGGTGTTTTCGAAATTCTCTTAGGGGTTGCGATTAAAGGACTCTTCAGATTATTTTGAGAATTAATTTGTGGTGTACCAGGCATTCCAGTCATTGAAGGTGTCATACCACCTGCTCCTGGTTTCTTTGGATTTGATTCAGTTACAGATTTTAATGTCATTCCTTTGATAAAAAATAGGATTAAAAAGTTGTCTTATTTTCTAATAACAAATCACTAATAACTAATAACTATGAATCTTAAGCTTACCATGATAAGTTCCCATTGTATCAATCTTAAACCCCTCAGTTTCTAATAATTTAAAAAATATTGTTTAAAATCAAATTACTGGGTATGCATTAAATTAATTTATCAATTTTGGGACTTACCATCTTTGTTGAGTCTTTCTTGATCATAACGATTGTAACCTAATGGCTGTGGATTTGGTTGATTATATCTATTATATTTTTCGGGTTGTTGATTAGGTTTATTCTGTGGAACAATTGGTGGTTTTGGTGGCATCATCATTGAAGACATTGGAGGTCTAAAATATTTTAAAGAAAAATTAATAAATTATGGTGATTTCAATAATTTATACCCTGAACCCTACTTAGGATTAAGGATTATCTAAATTAGCACTAGTACCTAGCTGCTGGAGTTTTTCCTTCTTCTCGAGCTTTTACAGACTGAAGAATAGCAAATATATTTTTAGAAAATACTTTCCCAGTAGATTGTAAAATTGTTGTTCTCGTTCTCCACTGTCTTTCTCTTGATACAATATCTTTTGTAACATCAAGATCATAATCCAACATTGTTTTCAATTCAGAAGCGCCTATTTCAATATCATCATGTCCTTTAATCGTTGTCCTTTTCTTCGATAATCTCTTTGCCTTAATTTCTGCAATTTTCTCTTTGGACATTGCTTCCCATAATGATCTAAATAACAAATAAAAAAAGAATCAACATAAAATACTAAATTAGTTAAATAAGTAATTTAATAATAAATATCTTACCCCTCTCTATTACCACCAAGTGATGAAGATTCACCACCATCTTCATGCCTAGCTAACCTAAGAGCTACTAAATCTTTAACCTTTTGCAAATTAAAACTATCTTCAGAAATTCGTGCTTTTTTCGGTGCACTTTCAAGGGGTTCTTCAGCTGTTCTTTTGATTTGTGTTGGAATTTCTAATGGTGCTGATTTATCGATACTTGCTGATGTTTGTGTTTCACCTTTTTATAAATAAGCTTATATAAATAAATAAAATATAAAATATTTTATTTATAACACCTTTCAAGTATGCAAGCAAATCTTTACGATCAGGTCTGGTTACAACTGGAATATTTTCAGCCTATAAAGAAAAGAGCAACATAATTTTTATAAACCATCAACATATAAATTACAAATTACTGAAATTCCCAATTTTGGTCTAACTTTCACAAGTAAATGCCTGTAAAAGCGAGGCCAAAACCTGCTTTTTCAGAGCTGAATTATGATTACTACTTACAGCTGCATGTCGGACATACACAGGATGACTTAGGTGAACATTTTTCAGGAAAAATAGTAGACACTCGATGGTATAATAGTCTTTTGTACTTCCTTCTTTACCAGACCTTTAAAAAACCATATCATCATCAACTAACAATTTAGTATATTTAAAACAATCATAAAAGTTAATTATAATTAGTTAGAACTTACCCATAAATCATATAATTAGTCTTGACAGTTTTGGGCCAAGCAAATTCACCGAAATAAATCTGATTGTCTTTTTCGGTCACATCCTTCTGGTTCACGAAAAACTGACGAAGTAGAGACAAGGGGTCTGCCATGATCCGATTAGGGTCGACGAAAACCTAGATAAACTTTAACTTTCCTTAATTATAATATTCTAGGCTAGAATAATTTAGTTAAAAACTATCAAAATAACAAAAAAACAAAAACTGAGAAATTCTAATTTCGATTTTCAAAAAAAAAAAATACAAAAATCGTAAAAATTCAAATAGAGCCGGAATATGCTATACTGAACTAGAGATGGAGATAAAAATTCTCAGAAATAGGGTTTTTTTTAGTTGTGTTGTAACTTGTAACGTAAAAAAGTAAGCATCCTATTTTACCTTTTTACCTTTAAGCTATGCAATGTATACACACTGATCTGGAATTCCTCCAGGATTCGATTTAGTTCTATCGATATGTATTTGCAAAATTTTAGCAAAATTTTCCAAAATTTACTATTTCTTTTTACTCTACATTCTACTGTAGGGTATGTTGATTCAAGTGGAAGTATTAATTTATCCATACAGGCAGGGGATCTATTTTGAAACTTTTTTAGATTTTATATGCTTGACTTGAATAATTGTTTTTTGCTATTTTAATTTTACTACCTAAAGTTATATGATTATTTAATGCTAGCAATTCAATAATAATTGAATAGATTTTGAAATTTTACTAGCCATTTGAGAGAGTAGGGTATTGATTTATTCTTAAAATTAAACATGGATTTCCCAGATTTAAAGAACAATAATTGACAAATGACAATTTAATTTTTTTTTTACTATACTTATATTACGATGGTTAGGGCTAGACAGGCTAGAAACTAGAAATAAAGGTACCCTACCTATATTATTAATGCAATCCTATTAATCGATCGATCAAATTGATCTAAATTTGCAAATTATTCTAACACGATTTTCCATTCTATTACCTATTTTACTATGCATGTTTAGAATTTAGGTAAATATACGATCTACTACTCCTTACATATACGCTACATTGCCTGGTACCTAGTACCCTACTGTATATTTGTAGAAAATACAAGGTATCTTGTACCTAATATTTTAATTCATAGTAAATAAGTTCGTTATAGATAAGCTATTTGTACTACTAGTAAATCACAATCACTAATGAATCGAATAAAATTAGAATAGTACTACATAGCTAGGTAGGTATCTAGTTACCTACTATATAAAATAAATGTATCTCTAAAATGGCTGAAATAAATGAATCATGATTTTAGACTTGAGGTACTTAGAAATAACCATTAGCATCTGTACCCTACTATATTTAGTATCAATCTAATAGTAATATATTTATATAAATAGTTAAGTCTGATTTGATATGGTTTATTATTCTGTGCAAAAATTGTCTCAATCTCAATTTGTAATTTTGCACCCTACTAAACAAAATCAAGAGTCGACCTTGCACAATACAATTGAAATTTTCAAAATACCTAACTTAATTTTACTTTGGATAGATATTGCAAAAAATAACCTATCTTACACGAGTAGGTACTTCTTAATATTTAATATTATATAGGTAGAGGTATTAACTAGGTAAATGAAAAATTACAACTTTTAAACTAATTTCTCTTCTCTATTACAATTTCTTCTGATTTTTGTGTGTGTGATGTCGCACGATAACTCAAAAATGGTGGCTCTGATTGACTTCAAATTTTGGCATACACATTCTTAATCGCTTACTTTTGCCTTCCATTATTTTTG